>VMBQ01002410.1:11411-133227 GCA_007657795.1 Dreissena rostriformis
TAATTTTATATCAAGAAATAACACATTTATGTTATGAATCAATTGTATTTTCACATCAAAGAAAATGGTAGTTTGTAGATAATGAATCAATGAATAAATAAATAAATAATAAATGAATAAATTAATGAATGAATGAATTAATGAAAGAACGAACGAACGAACGAACGAACAAACAAAACAAGAACCAATGAACAAACGCACGAACGCACAAAGTAACGAAAAAAAAACGGACGGACGAAGGGATGGAAAGATTAATGAATGAATGAACGAATAAATAATTAAATAAAAACAAAAAACAAAAAAAAAATGTTTAAAACATAAATACATAAATGAATGAATAAATGCATGAACGAACGAACGAATGAATGATCGAACGAACGAACGAACGAACAAACGAAAAAAAGAATTAACCAAAGAACAAACCAAAAAAGAACGAAATAACAAAAGAACAAACAAACGAACAAACAAACGAACGATCCGAGGAACGAACCAAAGAACGAACGAACCAACCAACCAACAAACAATAAACAAACGCACGAACGCACAAACGAACAAACAAACGGATGGACGAACTGACGGACGGATGGAAGGATAAATGAATGAATTAATTAATAATTAGATAAATAGATGGGTAAATAATTAAAAAAAAAAAAAAAAAAAAATTATGTTCATACTTTTTGTTTGTTATTATTTTTGCTATTGCATACTTAAATATAATTTAACTACATGTATCAACAAAGGCATAGTGTTTTTCAATATTATGAATCTATTGTACATTTCACAGGTATTACAAATAAACCACGCGGTAAAAAGATAGATTTACTTTAGCATTTATTATATTCAATCTTAAAATGTTCTGAATTCATTCAATAAAATAAATATTTGCATTCCATATTTCACATATTTATTAAGTTCAAGACCTAAAAGGGCGCTTTTCTTCATTATTCTCAATAAATAATCGAGAGATCGAGATACCGTGACCTAATCCCTTTTCCTTCGTTATCTATAAATAAACTATATATTTATAGATCTTTTATCCAGGTTATCTACAGGCTAACCCCATACCAAATGGTATGATGGTAATACAATTGCCTGTTCGTACAGGCTAATTCCGTTAACCTAAGGCCTGTTGAACAGACTAACTCGAGTCGTATCGGGTGCTGAGGATGTCATATATACATACATGATATTGGTGTTATTAAATTGTATAATGTATGTGTTGTGTATATATAATTTGATTTATAAAACTAAACTCTCGGTGTACGCGCATTTAACGTGACTTCATAATTACATATGTATCACTTGCCTATTACTATTGTGCTTTCACCATATTGTCCTATATATGTGAGTTAGTGCGTGATATGTAGTTTTCTGAGTTGTGATGCTTTAAACAAATTGCATAAATGTGTTATTAAGAACTATTTATTATGATTTTGTTGTCTCATCTTCCTCAATAATGGATGCATTGGTCACTGACAATAATGGTGGTTCATGGTTTAATTAAGAAACTCTTTGAGAAAATTGGAATATTATATTTTTGAACTACCCTTTTTAATAACCAATAATGTTAAAGTTAACTGGTTCCAATACACAATAATTAGCGGGATACTTGAAACAAATATTCTTTTGAATAAAATGAAAATTACTGATGATCCATTATGTTCATTTTGTAAACAAAGTGTGGAAAATTTAAATATGTTTTGTCTGGGAATTATCAGATATCTTAAGCAATAATTGATGAGATGTTACCAGAACAATCTTTTCCTTTCATTAATAAGACACTTTTCCTACTTGGAAATTCAACAAAGTCTGATAGAGCAATAAATAATGTTGTTTTGTTTATAAAGTAAAAGTTATACAAGTTTAACATGAATAAATGCATTCAAAGCATAACAGGAGCGATGGACTACACATAGTATGAACATAATAACTTAGGAAAAATATCAATTTCAAAAAATAATTTAGATTCCTTTGCTTAGTNTCGCGTCGATACGACGCTTTATCTGTTGGACGGCCCCTTTAACATCCAACACATTAGTTGGAGTGTATATCATAAGGTCTAACTATCATTTGGAAATTAAATTGAATGTGGATATTGTCAGATTATTGTTGATATTTTAATCAGTACGTGTCAAACTAATTTTCGTTCGTAAGAATAATGAATTTGGCTTTGAACAAGTCCCTGACGAATAATGGTGGTTTTGCCTGTGCATGCAAATACATGGTCAATTTTGCTGACATTATACAGTTATATAAAGTTGTTTACAAGTTATTGAAACTATTCCACAGATTTTGTTATTAGTGTTCTGAGGGTTCGGCTCTGTTTCTGTGTAAATTTGTGTTTATTATATACATGTATACACATAATAATAAACAAAGTGTGAGTAGTGACACATGAGTTTTGTTCATTATTCATTGATGTTTATGATGTTGATACTATTAATTATCTGTGAAACGTAAATTGAGTTCGAAAAAACATATTTCACTCATGTACTTTACTTTTTTTCACCACTCCACAATGTTTTTACACGGCTCTTGACTGTTGTGTACAACCATGATGTCACCTGTTTCTTTATTGGAGAAGACGTTTCGATATATATTGGGGAAAATGGCTGCCAAAATTGAAACTTTTTTCTCATAATATATTCGCGATAAATTAATACAATTTTAGTGCATGTGAACAAAGCAAGAAAAAAGCAAGAAAAAAAACGGTTTCAGTTCATACTCAAGTTAAACTCAACGAATTGAGTTTAATAAATCAATCGGAAGACGACGACGACGATGATGATGATGATGATGATGATGATGATGATGATGATGATGATGATGATGATGATGATAACGATGATGATGATGACAGTCGACAGGCGATATTATTACAGCGATATTTGAATAGTATTATCCGTATTGGCATTAATGTTTATTCCTTAGAGTTGTGTGTGGTTTTTGTGCTCTCCGCCCTAAGAGAGGTGTTAGTTGGGGTTCGAGCGGGATACAGAGGGCGCCCCGATTCCAGAGGCGCCCCTGGTTCTTTTAAGTGCCCGGTATACAGCACTGATACACTGCACCTCCGTTTAACGTCCCTCGCGGAGGACTGGTTAGTACATAACAATAGATTGGTACAGATATTACTCTACTGCCTTGTGTCTTAGTGTATATTCACATGGGCTCACTCTGCTGTGCTTTTGGATAGTGTCAGGTGTTTTAATGGTGTTGCAAGTTTCAGACTAATTTTGAAATGTCATTTAGTTAAATATAGTAGAAAAGGGGCTGAGTTTGTGTGGTTGGACCGAGATGACTAGTTTATTGGGAGTACAGAGACGACAATTTCTGGTTCTAGACTTTCTTCCTTGGGGAGACAATTTTCACGCGCCGTTCTTTCGAGAGAGAGAGAGAGAGAGAGAGAGAGAGAGAGAGAGAGNATATTTCTTTAGTATTAACATAAATTTATATGATTTTGCATCAAATATATTAAATACTACATTGGTGAAGTATCTAGCAACATTAATTATGTTTAACGAGAGTCTATTCGTGGTAATTAAGCAAAAATATAGCCTACTTCGTGAGTGGAAGTCAGTTTATCCAAGTTATATAAGTTGACAAATTTACCACTAAGGGAAGTAACCAATGAAGCCTTAGACAATTGAAAGGAAGTTACTAACCGTTTCTATTAAGGCCGATTCGTCTCGAAACCGTTCGTAACACGGTGATGCTTTTCATAACCTTTCAACAGTAGGCAACGGGCATGAAGAATTGTCGATACGTGTGACCTTCAAAATTCTCGTAATATTGTAAATAAGTACCACCGTTGGTCAGCTGAAAGTCGCAGTCCCGAGATTGTGACTGGCAATAGTGACAGAGGTATGTACTTTATGCTGACACATTTATTTAATAAGTTAATTGTGCTGTCCTCACAATTGTCTAGTTCCAGGATCGGTTGAGTTGAAGACAAACGTGGGGTACTGAAAACGTCCTTTTCATAGCAAATACACACTTTCAAGCTAAAACACAGCCGCTATTCATGAAAATCGTTATGAACGACCGAGTCCAATTATACGAAAATTAAACAACTGTAATAACTGTTTTATGGACATCTAAATTGAATATAACAATAGTAATTGATACAGTGCACACTTTGTGTAACGGTGATTCTTGGTCATTTCAAACATAATTGAATTGGTTGGTGAATTGGTTCTTAAATGAAAAAAGTCGGAACGAAAATACATTCGATTCATTAAGATGCTACTGTTTAAAACAAAAAGTAGTCATTCACTGTGTGTGTGTGTGTGTGTGTGTGTGTGTGTGTGTGTGTGTGTGTGTGTGTGCGTGCGTGAGTGCGTGCGTGCGTGCGTGCGTGCGTGCGTTTGTGGAGCACGGTGCTCGGAAAGGCTCTATTAAAGGTGTTGCAGAATATACATGATTCTCATACATATGAAGTATTCATGGTTCAATTTATCATCAAGCAGCCACTTTTAAATAATACAAACGAGAAATTGTGGCATTTATTATAAACGTCAGTGTTTGGCTTACCAATAGTGCTATGTGAACAAAAATGCATTCCACAATCTTCAGAATTAACTGTTTTAGGTGGTAGTCTGTTTTGTTACCATTCCATTGTATACAAGTCATTCGTTGCCTAGGGAGGTAGCAATTGCTTTCAATTTGTTTTTAGTTTTACTTTGAGTTAAAATGTAGCTATGCAAATTTGTTTGCTTTAAATAAAATACGTTGACTTGGTCCATGTCGTTGTTAACTGACATGGTGGGTGACCGAATTAGAAATGCCAGTGTTCCGATGGCATAGAATGGCTGATTTTACTACCAAATCATTGTTAAATATTGAACACGTATCCCTGATTTCAATAATATCAATTGTGTTAATAACTTTCCTTCAAGATGTGTGGTACGGGCGCTAAGTAAGAATATGTTTCCATATAAAGAACGAATTATATTTGAGGCGTTTTGAATGAGATTTATTTGTATACAAAACAATTAAGTGTACACTTATTTTTCAGATTGTTTTCGTGAGGGATCATATCGTTATTAAATGTCGCTAGTAAGAAATGTTAGCATTTCAATCAACAGGAATCCCAGCCCACACGCACCTAGAAGGGAACCCCAACACTGCCAGCCGGAAACGGTCCAACAGCTTGCTTCATCACAGCCTCAAATATTGCAAAAACGTGTGTGCTTCTTCAACATATTTTGACACATGCCATTGAAATAATACGATAACAGTATAATATACGAATGAAATTGATGTACATGTACACAAATAAGAATTCGCACATGATTGCTAATAACGTATGAGCTTGTTATACAGTAATATAGTTTCTTGTATAACTTAATTTTGTCCGCAATAAAAAAATGTATCTCTCGGAATGGGTTTTTTAATGGAACTATTTTTCACTTTGTGTAGAAGATTTTTAGCTGCAAAAATTCATTAAAAATATCAGAAATACGTACCTCAGCTTAAAGTCAAACCTCCGAATGGTCACCATATCAACGTGGTGACTTATGTGAATCCGGGAGTGGTTTTTGTTATACACTATTATGTTGTGCACTGCATGATATATCTTTTTTGATAGCACTGTCATATCTTAACAACACAATTTTGACTCATGAATACACGCTTTGTCAGTAATACGCAACGCAGTTCTATAGAGCATCTTCTTTGGGATTAAGGCAATCTGTTCCCCATGTATCCCCTATAGAACCTCCGATATTAAACCATACCTTATCCGATAAGATATGCATAGTTGTCACCCTACGCGATCCGTAATTTTGTAATAACAGGCAATTTGAGGCAAATGGCCTTTCCGATTAAACCCCTACCTAAAAGGATTGGCCTAACATGTGTGAAAAACACAGTTTAATAAGCCTTAAAGTCAGACCGATTAGCGCAAGATCATTCCTTAAAGCTATTTGTATTATACGTGTAATGTGATATCTCTTGCATTTTATAATAGTTGTTTTGTTATTTTTACTAAAATATGATATTACTATATAACAATATCAATATTGCAAAATATTTCAGCTTATACGTCATTTTGAAACATATATGCAGCGGCGATATACACAATCATATATCTAATTTGGGGTCGGCTGTACCAGTTTTTAAGATAAAGATAAAACAGAAAATCGGTCAATATAGGTGTACTAGTACTGGTAAAGGGAAAAATCGGACATTATAAATGTACTGTACCCGTTGCCGTGTTATAATTATGTATTTGAAATGCAACCAGTACCCGTGTACTGATTTGAAGTTTATTTGGCGTTACGCGGCGCATACGAATCTCAATAATGAGAGCGAATTTCGGCATTTAAGCTTCTTTAAATGAAAACATATGTATTAGGGGCAACATACCGTTCCGTCGTTTTAGTATTGTTTATTTATGTTTTTTTTTTAATGTAGTGACGTCAACAAGGTGTTATTAAACACTGCACTGCAATGTACTACCTATCCAAAGTTAATTTGGATCCCAAATACAAATAAAGGTTCTCGGCGTGTACATTACATTACATGCAGTGTTTCTATATCGATTTATTTATTGACGCAATTTTCCTATATATTATGACGATATATTTGCGATCTTGTCGCCTAATATTAAACACTGCACTGCAATGTACTACTGTTTTTTTTTAAATAGCACTGACTCATTTCCGCCTATCATCACACGGATTAGAACTAGAGCGAGGTAGATACAACAATATTTCTCGAGATAACAGAAAATGTGCATTTTGAAATCTAAATGTAATTGAAGGTGGATACCATTTCTTATTAATATGTCCATTATACAAGGATATTAAGAAAAGCATATTTAAAGTCATATTATCAAGCGTGGCCAACATTAAACAAGTTTGATATGTTAATGAGAACACAAAAAAAAATAAAAAGGGAATCATTAATCTTTCAAATTACATATATCATATTTATGGAACAATTTTAGAGCAAGATTAATTAATCTAAGTATCCAATTTTTTCTCAGAATTTGCTAGTTATTTATACGTATGAACATATGAAGAGCAATAACTGTCGATGTGTGTTTTTATTTCCGTATACCGCTACTAGTCCCACGGAATATTATATTTTATCTAAGTATCCCGTGTCGCACAAAAAATTAAACACGTGCAGTCGCACAACAGGGGCGATTCCGCTTGGAGGCATCAACAGTGAGTCGCGATTAATGATAAGTGTGTTTTGTAGGCCGCTATTACCCCTGCACTTAGTTCTAGTTTCTGTTCAGCGTGTTCAGGGCATATAAAGAAAAGATGTTCAAACGTGTTATGAATGTTGCACTGGGGGCAGAGGACAGTGTTGTAATAGTCGCCGTGCAATCTAGTCACCCTCAGGCGCATGCGCGAGTAAGCCCTGTCCTCCCTTTTAATGGGACTATAGATGTTAATCTTATGGCTAGGGTTGGTTAATAGCGGTACATTATGATTAGCGCAGTACATTGACCACTTGTGATCCTGTTCATTATACGCTTTCTGGTTAATGATTGCAATTAGTTCGCGCGCTAGGCTTTAAATCAGGGGGTAGACCTTCATGGGAACCTATTCTGGCAATTTGGTCAGCGTGTTCGTTACCCGGAATGCCTACGTGACTCGGGATCCATACGAATTGGAGACTGATATTGTTGTTTGCTAGTTTTGTGATTCCCTTTAATTTTGCACATATTAGGTCGGGACGCGTTTTCGATGATCCTGCATTTAAGGCTTGTAAGGCGCTGAGAGAATCGGTTATTATCGCGTATTTCGAGCGTTCGTGAGTTTCAAGTTCGTTAAGCNGTCTCACTTTTATTTTACGCGTTGTAAGAAAAGCTGCAAGCCAATTGAGAATTTTACCCTCTATTCCTAACGTTTTAAGTGTTTTTATGGCGTTTTCGTTCCATAGTTTATCGAATGCGGCTGTGAGGTCTAAAAATATGGCTGCTACGGTTTGACCGTATCCCAAGACAAACAAACAGAAGTAACGGAAGTAGAAGCTGTGTTGGGGTTAAAATCGCCACATTCCGTTATTGGCGATCTGACTATAGTGAACTGTGAAGTTTAAACAACAACCATTTAGGAAGAGTATTGGTTGGCGAGTATTTTCCGGACAGTAGTATTTTCTGGACGTTTAAAATAGTCGTATTTCGTCACTGCTTTTCGAATTGCGTTATTATATTCAAATAAATCTTTGCCTTATTAAGACAATTGTATTGGTCTTCAAAAAGGGATTTAACTTGTATGTACATTTGCTTTTCTCAATAGTCTAAAACGTCTGTCTTCTGCGGAAATGAAATGGAATGCCCATGCGAAACAAAATCAAAATTTAGATTCCAAACAGTGTCAATTCCCGGAAGCATGTGAGTTTGGTAGGTGGTCACCATACCGGAGAGGTGGGGTTTCTCTCGGGTACCCCGACTTTCCCCACATCACAAGTCCACACCAACAGATGAAAATCTTTCATTATCAACTAAATATCTGGACATTTCAGCTTTATTTCAATATTCGTCCTAAGTTTCGTAAGTCTAGTAAATTAATTAGGTAGAAGGCTGCCTCGGCGCGGAAGGACCTCATACACTTCGATATACACACACGCACGTTAGTCATAGATGCTAAGAACATAGCTGCATTCGTTCAATATTGTTGTGCATGGCCAAATTTACATTAACGTTTATATAAGTGAATAATTGAATTATAGTGTATGTATGTTGTTAAATCAATGAAAAGTGGAAATAAAGAGTATGTACCAATATATAACTCGTTGTAAGGGGTAAATAAAATACGGGCGTTGCACTGATTATTAATAGACAACATATCTTCTACTATCATGTCTGTCCAGTACTGCCGAGCATGCGCGTGGCTAACGTCGAGACTTGTTTGTAGAAAAACCAACATAGTGCACGAGCAATCACCAATGAAAACCCCTTATCTGGATACGATTGCTTGCCTATTAATTGTATGCGATCAATTGAAACGACCGGCCTTGATAATTGTGGTCTGATGCCATAAGTTAGCAACTAAATTTTGTATAAATATTGGGGAATAGCTTTTTTTTTCAAAGTTGATAAAAACGATCCATGTAATCACCTGTTGCTACGTTATCGGATTGGAAAGCTTTGTGACAATGCGTCATTAAATTGGCTCAAATATGATGACGGTACTGATTTTGTCCGGCTAATTACTCAAATAAATCCATACAATAATGTTATTTAAGAAGTGGAAGTGTATGTCCATAAACCCCATATGTTTCATACGAAGGAAGCAAATATCTTGGTCAGCAAAACAATACATGTGCAAAGTGAGCTATTATTATATATTGTATTGTATCTGATCAACATCAGGAAAATGTCGAAACGGTGTCATAACATATTATTTCCTTTAACTTGTGTGTCAAAAGTGTTGTGTATGACGCGGTTTGTGTTTCTGTGTACATTTGTTTCGGACAACGAAACATCATTGCAGGGGCGCGATTAATTATTAAATACTGATTTGCAGAAGAAAGCGTTTATTGAGAGTACATATTAACATTGAAGGCATTTTTCACTGTAGAAAATATCTGTTTTAACATGTTCATACTTGTAACATTAATGTATTCTAAAAGTGTTATTGAAGGCAGTTTAATGTGCCTGAGTTAAACATTTATTTTTCCACGAACAAACGTACTTTACATCCTTGTTGAAATTGTTAAGCAAAATAGCATACAAACACTTTTCACTGTCAGGCAGTTAATATAGGAATAGTAAATAATGTTGCATATAACGAACAAAAGAAAACAGTTTTAAAGAAACGCAGAGTGTCCTTTGGGCTGTTCGTATCAGCTCCTACAGCGTTGCTTCGGAACCACCTCTGCCTTCTCCAGGGGGCGATGTTTATAACGTGGCTGCAATAAGAAACAATAATCAAACTCCGGTGTGAAGCTTTTAATTTATGATAGAGCCGGGTTCATTAAGTTATAAACACGAATGAGGATTTTGTGTCGCATCAAAGTTTTGGTTGAAAGGTGTGTCTGACGGTTAATGTGTACATTGTTCACATGGTTAGAAACACAGCACGACGAATAGATGTATCGATTAGACAGGGTGTCAAAGATGAACTATTGGGATAAAAATAAATATAAGTTTATTAAAGTTCGGCATATTAATTATGTTTTATTTCGTGACTGAATTCTTGAATGTACCAGTGAATTTATTATGTTATATGGTATTTTGATAATATTTCATGTCAATGTCATTCCTTATTATTATTTTATGATTGGTCATATTTAACATATTTTCACGAGACAAAATTAAGGAATATTACGATCTTACACATAAATCTACCCCTATTTTTGTCTTTTTATCTTATGCAATTTGAATATATAAGTACAAAAATATGATTTTCAGTTCTGAGTCAAATAATTATTAAAGTGTAACTTATTTCTGTAAAAGAAAATTACAATCCGTGCATCGCTGTTGATTTATTGTAATTTTATTATAGTGTGTATAGTGTTTCTATTTTAACACGTCGAAATTTTAACTTATGTTTAGGTTAATCTCATAATAAAAAAAATGTAGTTCAATATAAAATGGTGATAACATGATCAAACACTATCATTCTCATCTTGTTAGAAAGAAATTCACGAATATTCTCCACATATTGACCTCAAATAATAGAATTTTAAAAATGTAAAATTATGTTAATATGCGGTTATGTTTAAACGTACTTTACCTATCAATATAAAGAAGTGAAACTCGATCAAGCCTATTTTTAAAAGCGTCATTATCATTACTATTTTTATCGTAAATATACATATAAAAGAAAAAAAAAGACATGTCTAATCCAAACATAAGACTTTTAAAACCACGCAGAAGAAAACATCAATCTGTACACCTAGCAGTACTAATACAGTTAAACTTGTCTGAGTACAGATGAATTACTCCAGAAAGTCGCATGGTGTATTTGGTAACACTATCTAATGATCATATTATAAAAATTCTTATTTGAAAATAATACAACGAAATCTAAAAATAGTTCAAGAACATTATTTCATATGAAAAGTGAAAGTGTAAAAACTTCATGGCATTAGGTACAAGATCGTCTCGATAAATGGATGCTACTTTATTGTTAACAGTTATACCATTTTATCCACCCCAAAACCGTTAGAAACTAACTTAGCCGCAACAGAGATTGTCCTATTACAAATGCATATTTAAGTGAAATTTTGAGAAAAATAAACAAATGGAAATACAGACAAAGAGAAAGGCAGAAGAAGTGAATGATATTCTAGTATAGACCAACTGCTTCGTGTATATTTAAAATGAATACACATATTACCCTGGTAAATTTGAATCCTCCAGATCCCTCCGCAACGCACGCTCAACCCTGGACACATTGAGTTACATTCAAAGGGGGTTGCTGCTGGCTTAGCAAGACGTACGCAACCTGAGCAGCTTCCACAGAAACATGCGGTCCCAGCCTTAATTACAAAAACACACACTCACACAACTAAGACAAACATAGTTTCATATTATATTGTAAATACTGTAAATAAAAACTGAAAGTTTACTTTTTCGTATTGTGTATGGTGATGTGTTAAAAAATGTTGACAATTAAAGTTAAAACTTTATAATTGAGCAGACAGGAATAAAAATATGGCAGGTACCAAGAGCCATGCTTTGTTTCTCTATATGAACGAAACAACTCATCTTCATAATCTCTGAAAACAAGTTATCAAGTACCCTATTAAATAAAAAAATGTGTAAATTACAAAGATTGCGTAGGTAATGTGTTAAATAGGTCTACAGAAAGGTGATAATTGCTCCGGATATCAAAATAATATCATTTTAATAAGAATTGACAGCTCAATGTGCAAACCGCTCAATATTTAGCTCACTGAATCGTGCTGATATGAATTGAAAGAATGTTTAAAAAAGACAGCCAAGATGGCTCTAGATTGCTCACATGTATTATGAGGCGTGGCCAATTTCAAAACCAGGGGCATGATTTGAAAAAAAGTTTTGCTTTTGACCACAATTTGATGCAACATATACCCATAACAAAGTAATGTGCTTTATGGTTTCAGAAAAGTTATTAGGTTTAATAATTCAATATAAAACAACAGATAGAGCAAACTTTTACCACAGGGACATGGTCTACCACATTGCATTGTTGTTTTAGAGAATATTTATTAAGATATTTCACTACAAAAGTCTATATTTACATGGGATCCCTGGATCGTGGCCAGTTTTGACACCAGGGAAATGATTTGACTAACGTTTGTAGAGGACCACAATGCAATGTTGCGCATCAAATATTAAACGCTGACCCATGCGGATTCAGAGAAGAAGACTTTTTTAGTTATTGACTTTGTAAATACGTATAAATGATATGGCCCCTGGGTCGTAGCAAGTCTTAACCCAAGGTTCATGATTTGAACAAACTTATTAGGGGACCACTATATGATGTTACAACACCACATATTAAAACCATGACCCTTGCGGTTTCAGGGAAGATGTTTCAAATTATTCATCAAGTAAGTCTATATAAGTCATGTGACCCAATGTCGAAGCAAGTTATGATCCGAGGTGAACAATTTTAACAAACTGCAGAGAGAACCACTGTACGATGTTACACACTAAATAGTATTCCCTGATCCTTGCGGGTTCAGAGAATATGTTTAAAGTTTTTCCTATAAACGTCTATAGAAATCATGTGCCCCATGGGGATTGGCTAGTTTTGCAAAGAGGCATGATTTGTACAAATCAAGTAGAGGACCACTATGATGTTATACACCCAATATTAAACCTCTAACCATTGAGGTTTCAGAGATGATATTTTTTTTTTATTCTTAACTTAAAACAAATATTTTTGTCATTGGCGCCTACATATGAAGTGGACAGTAACTATTTGAAAAACCTTTCAAAAGGGTCTCGCACGGATCATTCCTTTGAAGTTTTTTGGCACCCTACCCGGCGGCTCAGAAGATGTTCTTTGAATTGAATGTTTAAACACGAAGCACGACGCAATAAAGGCAAAAGGCGATCCCAAAAGCTAATGGTGTGCATATATTATATGACCAGTTATTGTTACTACTCAGATTTCAGATAAACAATTCTTGATAATTCTTTGACACCTCGTGTATACTGACCTCAACGCCACTGTAAATGTAACCGTTGGCCTTACAACGAGAGTGGCACTCTAACGGCGAGTTTGTACCCGAGTCGGGTAACCTGATGTTCAGGACACGACTGCTTGTGTCCACATAGCATCCGAGGCTCCTAAAAGCTATAAGAAGGAGAACGATGATTAGTGCATATTTTGACGAACACAAAGCCCACTCCGTTGTTCTGCGTAAGCTCTTACTATTTAATGTTCTTAAACATTTTATTCTTAGAACTAATGCCACGGTCAAACTTACAAAATGTTGGTTTAATATATTCAATATATAACAAGATATGTGTGCCTATAAATAATGCATGTTTCCAAGAAATAATCGACATAAGTTTTCTGCTGTCGTTTGATGCAGATATCCAATCAATCATCAAAAACGGTGTTCTCCTGTATTGGGCATTCTCTGGACCATTAACTATACTATCAAAATTGAATTTACTTCTGTTAAAAAATGATGGATCCGAAAAGTACATATTTTACGTTTGTTTTTCATCTTAACTGGACTGCGAGTACATGTAGGAATTATACAGCTGTTTTTCAATGTTTTTATGTTTTTATAATAAATTGTACACGCATTTCCACGGTTTTCTTTTATTTCTTGTTGAGTAACTATATTGAATATATAGTGTACAGTTCTCTTAAAGTCGATGTATTCAAATTTGTAGAATTACAAATAATATTTTGATTGGCATTTAGTATTATTAAGACAGGTCTGTAAGACTTTCGTTACATAAAACGTAAAACCAAATAAATCCTAACACACACAAGAGGATTGTTTCCCTTTTTTTATATATGCAATTTTACGGTAGAGTTTCCTTATATTTTTGTGTCTTTGCAAATTTTACATCACTATTTTTTTTTTTTTTTTTTTTTTTTTTTTTTTTTTTTTTTTTTTTTTTTTTTTTTTTTNTTTCGTAAGTGCAAATAGGTTCCCAAACCAGTATGACCCCCAGCTTTTTATTTTATTTTTGTGATTGCGACATATAGCTCTACCGATACTTAAGTCCATTTACACATTAATGAAGTGAAAGTATAACCGAAACAAAAGTAAGGAATATATTGCATTTCGAACAACAAGGACGGATTAGAAAAATCTATGATATCCTTTCGTTTAAACATTGAATGTTTTGATAAATTAAAAATACGCTGAAAGACTTTTACAGCATTAGCTTCCAAACTAGTTTAATGTATTACATGAAAAGTCTTTATGATATTTAGTAATCAAATCTCTATTAACATAGGAAACGATATACAAAGATACAATCCTTACTGTATTACACACTGTATATATTTACGATCATTGATATTCTTATTATTATTAAAACTTCCCCTGTCTACATATTTTTCTGAAGTGTGCCAACACAACCGGAATCAATCTAAACATATATCTTTAGTATCTATACTTTTTTTTGTAATTATCAAAATAACACATTGTTATATTTCCGCTTTACGAAGTCGGAGTTATGCAAACAAACAATACAACAATCAAGCACTCCTCGTTTCACAATATACATGCAATCGCTTTCATGATACCGACACAACCAAAAACCAATCGAATCAAACGTATTTTGACTGCATTTGACCAATAAAATAACTTTCAATATTGATGCAAGCGGAATTTAAGTTATTAAATTGTATACATCACAAGCGCGTGTGGTCATAACATTTGACCTGTTGACCCCAAATAGTGGTTTCTCTTCCAGTCCAAGTAACCATCGTCAAAAAATATGAATGGTCGTTATTGATATATGCATTCTCGGGAACGGAAAGGTTAACGGACCAACCATCCAACCGAAATACCGACCGGCATACCGACTGACTGACAGACAAGTGCAAAGCAATATAACCCTAGTTCTCCGAAGGTTTTGTTTCACATTAACTGGGCTGTATGGTAAACAATCGGATGAAAAATGTTTTAACGGAAAAAAACTTGATAAATCCGGATCTTCGGATTGACTTGCTATGACCATGATAATTACGCTTTTAAACGAATACAATTATTGATTTTATATGTAAATTGCACTTCTTTCTTTCGAACACATTTCTTGAACTGTGAATTTTTTACCAACCTCTACATATAACAATAATCACTTACGGTTGGTTCATTGGCGTCCGTCCCACCCGAGAGCACATTTGCAGAGATATCCTTCACCGTATGCGACATCAGTACAAGTGCCTCCGTTTAGGCACGGATTGGGAGCACAATGTGCAGCCACACTGGCCAAAATGCAGGATGCAATAATCACGTGCCCGAACATCTTCAAACTGAAACCAAAGATCAAATGAACATAATTTTAAATCAGTTGTTCTGTATTTGATTTAATTTTAAATTAAATGTTAAAATTCAATACAGCTTTTATTTATAGTATGTCTTTCAAAAGTTGGTGTAAGGCATATTAAATAATTAGCAATTGAAAACGATTGTGTAAACATGATATTTGGAGAACACCTTCTTTGCAAACTCCCTTTACGTTGTTTTTTCCACGCAAAATTTAGATATTTTCTGAGGTTCATGTGTTGCACATTTTTCAATAACTCATTTTAAGGATGCAGACATATAAAAGGGTTATAAAAATACAAATTCGTAAAGTCAAGTCAACTCAAAAAACCTTTTATTTCAACTCAATCAAACATGAATACACGAGCAACAAGTACCTAAATGTATAGACGAGGCGGGCAATAATATATAAAAATGATGAATTACATTACATATAATATGGTTCTTATTACATATTCTTTCTTGATTATACAATATAGATAACATATTTCAATTAGCGTCAACTCATAAAGAAGGTAGTACGGATAATCATTTTCAAGATGAGCAATAAAGTAGATTGGTGTATAAACGAGGCGGGTAATAATGCAATAAAAAGATAAATTACATAACATATGATATAGTTTCTTATTAAATATTCTTTCAATCCTAATTTTATAATATATATAACATATATAACATATATCAGGTGGCATCAACATAAATAGAACGAAACATCATTTGCAATTCGACTAACATGGGGGGTCGTTAAGATACACACACAAAATATGTAATTTTGCTAGGGAGTCTTCGGAGAGTCATTACTACAGTTTTCTTCAGCTATCATTTAGTGGAGTGTAGCCTTTAATTCTTACCCGGTTTAGACATAAAATGATACAATCAATACATCAGCTCCAAAATTAGCAAGCGGCGTGGTATTAGGTGTTAGGGTGGACGTAAAGAGGATTAATTAATATAACGGGATCTTATCGGGTAAGTGTGTCGAGTTTTTAATTGCTTGGATTATGTAACATTATCCTTCTTTCCTATTGTTTCATCCATTCCTATAGATTCATCCACCCCTGTATATTGGAAATAAAGCAACTTCAGTTTTAAGTTTGTGTAAGTCATTATGTCTGTTCCATGAGTTCATTGCTTATTTTCAAGTCAGTTTCGTCCGGCAGAATTAATAACGAGTTCATTAACAATTTTAATTACTTTTTTTGTTACATGCACTTGCAATAAATGCTCATGACAAATGTGTTTATTCGACATATCACTCATTCAGATGCAATAGATTCGAACGGTTCTAGAAGCATTGAAAGTATAATCAAGACTTATTATTAAGCTTGAACTATACCTTATCACAATAGATTAGAAAATCAACGACGAAGCATGTCATAATAATTATGTAGCAAGTTGTAACAATAATATATGAGACCTGTTGAGAGGTTTGATCCCAGGGGCATTAATTAATCACATTCTGTTGAGGCCCCTTTATACATTTATTCAAACGTTTGATGGAAAGTTTGTTGTGTTATTTTGCTATACAAATCTGTATAAACAATAATGTGATATGGTCAGGTTTGACCCCAGGGTCATGACTTTATCAAACTTAGTAGATCTAGCTAATAATGTCAGATATTACCTTCCAAACATAACAACTCTAAATCTTGAAGGTTAAGAGATGTGACATTTTAAAGTTTTTTTGCTTATAAAGTCTTTAATTATATTTCATGAGAGTCGAAACTCGAAGAAATTTCAAAGTTGAAAAAGAGGCAGAACTTTTGCGAACATGTTTACTTCTTCAAGAATGGTAACTTAAGTGACTATTTCATACCTAAACCATAATTCATTTTAGAACCTCACCCACTTACAGAAATATTAAGCCACTTAAGATTGTTTTTAAACAAATGCATATTTATCTAGTGGTTCGTTTATTCGATCAGACTAAAGACAGAAGAAAGGGTATAAGGATGGACGGCTAGACGCGCATGCTTATTCCAGTAAAGCCCACCCATAGTTGGGTATAATAAACTTTCCGCTCAGAAAAAAAAACTGAACTTTAATCTGGGTTACCAATACCAAAAATCAGGGCTCGAAATCATAGTAACCATGTGTAAGTAAAATTGTATTATTTAGACGGCATCTATGGGAACTGAAATAAACTTAAGTTGCTGGTTTAATGTACATATGCAAATGAATTAAAATTAATACAATAGGTTTATGTTCATGACTTTAAAATATCATAGTACATGTACTGACAGTACTGGTGTGACGATGCTTTTGAAGAGGATGGATATAAAAGCATCAATTTAAGTTTATCTACATCACCACAATTGTGTATGTGGGTAGGAAAATTTGTGGCACGAAAAAAAAAATGTGGGTACGAAAAAAATGTGGGTACAAAAAAACAATCGGGTACGAAAAAAAAAGTAGGTACGAAAAATGTTGGGTACGAAAAAAATAATGGGGGTACGGGGAAGAAGTACCCGTGGGGAACTTGACTCATTTAGCGAAACTTGGAGGCGGGTTACAATCTCGATCAAATCTAAAAATAACTTGAAATGGCGCGGCAGCGGCCGAAACGTATCCCTACGCCGCATAGATGTTATATTAGCTAATCTTTGGTTCTTGACATCAAGACAAAAACATGCATTGATTTGTTTTCATTTTCGACAATTGGGACACGTAGACCATAACAAGCTTTAAGGTAAAGGTTTATAATTTAAAAAGAAATAAGTATAGAATATCAGGAAAGATTTGGAAATCCTATCTCCAACTTGTCTGACACAGGCTAGTCCAACTTATCTGACACAGGCTATAACAACTTGTCTTTCACAAGCCAGTCTAATTTGTCTGACACAGGCTAGTCCAACTTGTCTGACACAAGCTAGTCCAACTTGTCTGACACAGGCTAGTCTAACTTGTCTGACACAGGCTAGTCCAACTTGTCTGACACAGGCGAGTCCAACTTGTCTGACACAGGCTAGTCTCCCTTGTCTGACACATGCTAGAATAAATTTTCTGAAATAGGCTAGTCTTACTTGTCTGACACAGGCTAGTCCAACTTGTCTGACACAGGCTAGCTAAATTTGTCTGACAGAGGCTTGTCTAATTTGTCTGACACAGGCTTGTCTAACTTGTCTGACACAGGCTATTCCAACTTGTCTGACAGAGGCTAGACCAACTTGTCTGACACAGGCTAGTCTTACTTGTCTGACACAGGCTAGTCTAACCTGTCTGACACAGGCTAGTCTTACTTGTCTGTCACATTCTAGTCTTACTTGTCTGACACAGGCTTGTCCAACTTGTCTGACACAAGCTAGTCTAATTCTGCTGACACAGGCTAGTCCAACTTGTCTGACATTGGCCAGTCTAACTTGTCTGACACAGGCTAATCCAACTTGTCTGACGCAGTCTAGTCTTACTTGTCTGACACAGGCTAGAATAAATTGTCTGACAGAGGCTAGTCTTACTTGTCTGACACAGGCTAGTCTTACTTGTCTGATTAAGGCTAGTCCAACTTTCTGACACAGGCTAGTCCAACTTGTCTGATACAGGCTAGTCCAACTTGTCTGAAACAGGCTAGTCCAATTTTTCTGACACAGGCTAGTCCAACTTTTCTGACACAGGCTAGTCCAACTTGTCTGACACAGGCTAGTCAAACTTGTCTGACACAGTCTCGTCTAACTTGTCTGACACAAGCTAGTCGAACGTGTCTGACAAAGGCTAGTCTAACTTGTCTGGCACAGGCTTGTCTTACTTGTCTGACACAGGCTAGTCTAACTTGTCTGACACAGGCTAGTCCAACTTGTCTAACACAGGCAAGTCTAAGTTCTCTGACACAGGCTAGTCCAACTTGTCTGACACATGCTAGTCTTACTTGTCTGACACAGGCTAGTCTTACTTGGCTGACACAGGCTAGTCTAACTTGTCTGACAAAAGCTAGTCTAACGTGTCAGCGTGGGGATAACTACATGTGTTTTTTTTTTCCAGCGTAACAGCGTTTGAAGTGCCACCTGGCAGTTTCGTGTATGGTTCCTGTCCCGAACCGCTCGATAAATTTGAAAGAGGACGGGAACCAAGCTGCCTTAACCTTTATCGATGATAATAGTGAGGTTTCACCATGTTCACCTTTGAGAAAATTAAGCCAACTCAATCGGACAAGCTCGGTCTTTAAGGTAGGTCGCCATTGTGAAGAATTGTTTCATGGTATGATAACTTAGACGAGCTGCTGAAACAGCAGCGTCAAAAATGACAAAATGTGCTTTGAGATTAAATGTCCTGATGACCTTCTTGATTGAGCACTTGTCAATAAGTAACACACAATAAGCATGATAAGCATCAATTAAAACCTTATTTTACGGATAAATTATAATATTTTACTGATGATCTTCTACTATTGTACAATTTTGTAAAACAAGTGTATTTTTTTAAATTATGGATCGTATAAGGTTGAAGTTACACGATTTACCTAATATTTCAGATCGATATAAGTAAAATAATAATAATTAATAATAATAGCGATGCTAATACTAAAAATACTTATACTAAAAATACTTATAATACTAATACTACTAATAATACTTATAATACTAATAATTTTAATACTACCAATAATAATAATAATAATTATAATAATAATAATAATAATAATAATAATCATAATCATAATAAAAAAATAAAATAAAAATAATAATAATACTAATAATAATTATAATAATAATAATAATAAAAGACGAAGATGTACCAGAAGTAGCAGTTTCCAAATTATGAATATTTTGTTTTGAACTTTCATTACATGTGCAGTTCAAACAAGCCGCTGATTATAGACTTAAATACACTGAGTAAACGTAAGAAGTAATTTTAATAATAATGAATTCTATTAATCTATATTTACAATTTACAATACACAACTTACCTTGTAAAGTTTGGCGTAAGCTCAAGAGAGTGTGCTCTGGTGGTGTATATGACGGACAATATATATCCAACTAAAGTGTTGCGTAAGGATGTCGGTCGTGGATCACATGTTTGATCCATGTGCGGATTGGGGATATAATGTTATGAAACAAGTTAGTTTTTTTCTGTAAAAATGTTATAGTTTAATAAACATCGTTACGATTGACACATGGCAAATTAACGTGACTGTTAGGTCGCGATGTCACGGATCATAACACTGCTACTTAATCGGATCGTTCCCTTGTGGTAAGTGTTTCGTTTTCGTGACTTCGGTTGAAAATGTGACCAAGCGAATCACTGCGTTCACAAACTCAGAAAATGTAATCGTTTGCAATCAGAATTACATTATAACGACGATTGTCAGATTTAAATGAATTGAATGGGTCGATTACACCTCGGTTGGCATGCTGACCTTGGATTGGCAATGCGAATATCGCACTGCATTATGTACTTTCGACGTTAAAACCATCATCATCATCATCATTCCCTTGGCCGGTTTGTCCGTTTGGGGGAAATAAAGGACGACGATGGAGAGATCCTCCGCAATTTAAAGAAGTGAAACTCCAGAAGCTGCAGCAGTATTGCATTTCTATCATACACACCTTCGTGGTCCTTTATGTATGGCAAGGAACCAATTGCCAAAACGGTACCGTACGGCACAAAACGAAACAACATATACACATAGTAGAATAAAGCTGGGGTCACCGCCTTGGAACGGTCAATGCTAAGCAATGGGGGTTTAAACCGGTTATAGAGCGCTCAACCTCACACTTGGCCCAGCAATATTCAAGTCAGGTCTGTTATGGGCTGCCGAAAGTAACTACCCCGGTAAGACATGGGAAGGTACGTCCACTATTTTACATTGTGCATCCAGCTTTTCTTCTGACGGCCTCGACGGCGACCATCACCTAGCGTGCCCTGGAGTCACGTCGTGACTGGGGACGTGTTCAAACCAAGCAAATTGTTGTCGTTTGACGGAGGGACTCTTGTGGGCAAACACGTGTTGCTGTCATGTTCCGGATGTACTCGTTAGTACTGTACTCCGTGAAGGAGCAGTCTTCGGAGACACTGTTGTTCAAAGGCCTCTATTCAGCGTTCTGTGTCCGCGTGAAGTATCTCGGTCTCTTAGCTATATAGTAGGATGAATACTTAGAGGGACTTGTAGTGCGTGTACTTGGCGGGGAAGCTGATGAATCTGGTCACTTCTTCCAGCTTCTCGTCGTTCATGGTGATGTCTGCACCGGTGCTGATCACCATGATCTTCGACTGTTGGTGAGGTCTTTTGGAGTTCACTGCTGGTGTCACCCATGAAGTGAATGTGAATGTCATCAGCGACTCTCGAGTTGGAGATGAATCTGCCACCGATGGAGATATATGTATGGTGGTCTTAGAGGGTATCCTGATTATCTTCTCAATGAAAAGGTTAAACAGGTCCGGGGGGGGGGGAGAAATTCCCGACGGACGCCCTCTGATAAAGTCACCCTTCTGTCCATTGAGAAGTAGTACGCTGCTAGCGTTCCTTAGATTACTTGGATGACCTGCACCAGCCATTCGTCAATTTTGAATCATCCGGATAGTTGGTAATCAAATGATAATACATTAAATGGATTTGTTTACAGTGTGGTAAAATGAAGATTTAAAAAAAATGTGATGTATTTAAAAATTAACAAATACATTATGTTTAAACAAACCTGACTAAGGAAAATTGTAAAAATACTGGATCATGAATGGAACATTATCATTCCTTTAATCTGAAACTAGTTCGATTAAGGGTATTTTTTTGTACATAAACGGTTGCGAATATGTTTGAAATCTCAAGATCTTTGTGGTAACTACGTACTGTAAATACCGAGCAAATAGTGTTCATTATCAGTAAAAACAATGAATAATTAGAAATCAACGTTTTAAAACTGCTTTTGTTTTCATATAAATGTCTTATTTAGCCACACTTTATCATTAATTGAATAAGTATGAATTAAAGCTTTGATTTATCAACATTCTTTACGCGCTTATATGAATATAACCACATTTTGTCAACCGGAGCGGTGTCTAAACTGTGCAGGTGCGCGTGACGTCACTCAACTCGGCTATCGCACCCCAGATCAGGAAAGTATCTCAGCATTAGTGTACATATGATATTGAAGTAAACACGCCATATACGGTAGAACGATTTTTATCGCTACAAGTAATTTACTCATATTTTATTGGAATTTAATTATGTGAGCAGGATGTCTCGAATATTTGCGACGTAGTAACCCGTTATATAAAAGGCAGTTAAGCTCAATACAAAAACATCATAGAAGTGATAAATAGGGAATAAAAATGATTATATGATTGTATCTTATGAAACAAGTTAGTTTTTTCTGTAAACATGTTCTAGTTTAATAAATTTTCGTTACATTGACACATGACCAACCAAGGCGACTGTAATGTCGCGATGACATGTTCAATGTCGCGGATCATAACACTGCTTCTAAATCTGATCCTTCCCTTGTGGTTAGTGTTTCTTGCTCGTGACTTCAGTTGGAAATGTAACTAAGCGAATCACTGCGTTAAAAAACTAAGAAAAACTAACCGTTTGAAATACACAAGTACATTATTCCGAAGATGGTCAGAACTAAATGAATTAAATCACTTAATGGGTCGACTAAACCTCGGTTGACATTCTGACCTTGGATTGGCAATTCGAATAACGCACTGCCCTTTGTGCTGTCGACATTATAACCATCATCATTATCATTTCCTTGGCCGGTTTGTCTATTTGGGTAAAATAAGGGACGACGAAGGAGAGATCCTTCGCCAGTCAGGTCTGTTATGGGCTGCCAAAAGTAACTAAGTCATGGGGTGGTACGTCCACTATTTCACATTGTTTAGCCAGCTTTTCTTCGGACGGCCTCGATGACGACCTCCAGCAAGCGTGCCCTGGAGCCAAGTCGTGACTGGTTACGTGTCCAAACCAAGCCAACGTTCGTCGTTTGACGGCGGGGCTCTTGTGGGTCAACACGTGTTGCTGTCATGTTACTCGTTAGTACCGTACTCCGTGTAGGAGATCCGGAGCAGTCTACGGAGATAATTTTCTTCAAATGCCTCAACCCTACGTTCTGTGTCCACGTTAAGAGTCCAGGTCTCCAAGCTGTACAGTACGATGGAGACTACGAGGGACTTGCAGAGCGTTTACTTGGCGGGAAGCTGATGAAGCTGCTTGTCTAAAACCTGGCCATCGCTGCGGTCGCAATTCTTATTCGGACCTCAGGGGTACAGGTTCTATTCTTGGTAAGGGTTTCTCTCAAGTACTTAAATCTGGTCGCTTCTTTCAGCTTCTCGCCTTTCATTATGACGTCTGCACTGGTGCTGATCGTCATGGTCTTCGACTGTTGGTGAGGTCTTGGAGTTCACTGCTGGTGTCACCCATGAGGTGAATGTGAATGTCATCAGCGCCTCACGAGTTGGAGATGGGTCTGCCACCGATGGAGATACATGTATATGGTTGTCTTAAAGGGTCTCCTGCATTATCTTCTCAATGAAAAGGTTAAAATGGGGAGGACAGACATCCCCGACAGACGCCCACTGATTAAGTCACCCTTCTGTCTGTTGAGAAGTAGTGCGCTGCTGGCGTTTCCTTAGAGTTCTTGCATGACCTGCACCAGCCATTCGTCATTTTGAATCCTCCGGATAGTTTGTACTAAAAGGATAATATATTAAAGGGACTTGTTTACAGTTTAGTAAAATGATGATTTTTAAATAATTGTCATATATTCAAAAATTAACAAATAAATTATGTTTAAACAAACCTGACTTTGAAAAATGGAAAATAATACTGGATCATGGATGGAACATAATCATTAATTTAGTCTGAAACTTGTTCGATTAAGGGTAGTTATTGTACATAAACGGTTGAGAATATGTTTGAAATAGCAAGATCATTTTGGTAACTATATACTGTAAATACCGAGCAAATTGTGTTCATTATCAATAAAAACAATTAATATTAAAAAAAAATCAACGTTTTCAAACTGCGTTTTCTTTCATATACATGTCTTTTTTTAGCCAAAATATTTAATAAATTGAATTACTCTGAATAAAAGCTTTGATTTATCACGATTCCTTACGCGCTTATATGAATATCACCACATTTTTCAACCAGGGGGTCTACACTTTGCAGGTGCGCGTGACGTCACTCAACTCGGCTAACGCACCCCAGATCATGAAAGGCTCTCGGCATTATTGTACACATGATATTGAAGAAAACACGCCATATACGGTAGAACGATTTTCATCGGTACAAATACTTAACTCATATCGATCAAATTCATGTTCAAAACACTATTTTAAGTTTTTAACGACCGATATGTGGGACGTAGACTCACGTACATAACCCATTGTATAAAAGGTAGTAGACCGCAATACAAAAAAGTCATTGAGGCGATAAATAGGGAACACACATGATTGTATGATATAAAACAAAAATAATTACATAAATGAATATGGTATGTAAGGCCACAACACATTTATGAAGTGGCAAATTATTGATGTTTTTTTTGAGGATAGTGCGTAATAAAAATAAAAGTAATTTTATTCCATTTTAAATAAAATGATAGGCTATCGAAAAGCGCACAATAGAAAAACCTATTAATCCATGTAAATTAAATTGTCTTTCAAACAGATTCAAAACAAATTATTAACATCCAACATCAATGTTTAAAGTGTTTAGTACGTTAATAGAGTAACTTTGTAATTCATTATAAATAAGCACTAGCATGTTAAAACGTATTCATGAGGCAGTTAGAAAAAAAAACAAGAAAAAACCAGTCTATCATTAATACAAATTTTATATAAACAACTTGAAAGTTCAATCGTTCTTAAAATACAAATCTCGTAAATCGAAACGACCTACGCTAATTCGGTGTTGCGAAACGTTAACTTGTATTGCTTAACAAGTTATATCCCCGGATCTTGTGAAACAAATGTAATAAAATAATAATAAAATAGTATATTTTCGTTTTATTGCTACGTTGTATCACATGCAGGACCCCGTGAATCAGATTGTCGCTAATGTAGGTTAACTAAAAATGTTATATCACCATGATGAATAAGTGAGTTTAGCTTGTTAATGTTTAAATATAAAACCTGACATATCCTTTTAAATAATGTCGTGTATGAATGTAAATAAGTTTGGGGATAAAACGTACATGGTACCAATTACTTATTTTTAACGAGTAACCTCTTTAATCAAAATACACCATTTGCTTACTTAGGAAACAAAACGCAAACGAGGACAGACGTTAGAAGTTAAAACATTATTGTTATATTTAAATGTTGATTTTTGCATATGCATCGGGTTAAAATAGCTCGAAATATATAACTTGCTATCTAACAAAACTTCATTTTCATTTCGTCGTTATGTCAATTAAATATTTATAAACAAATCTACTATACTTATTATAATCTAAAATAAGATACACACTTTCGAACAATAATACGTCTGTTGGTAAAGATAGGGGAGGAAACCAGCAAGTTTGCTGCGCATTGTTTGTCTGCCGGTACTGATATAAGAGTCAACGCTGTAAGAAATTTGCAGTGCACGGTGGGTAGCTCTGAAAGGGGAGACAACCTCTGTGATTATAACTCTGGAGCATGTTTGTACGCTCCACCACTGGATCATTCAGGCTTACAAAACTGAATGTGTCTCTTAAATACTACATTATTATCCATAAACTTATAAGCGTTGTTAACGAGTAGCTATCATAGTAAGTCACTGTTACAAGGATGTTAAAACAAATGTAACACAGATGTGGAATGTTACTATGTGGTTGAATTTATGTCGTTTCCACCATTGTGTAACTCAAACTGTGTGTATTTAGTTATCTCGTTACCACACATTTGTTTTCATTCATTTTGCATCTAGCTGTAACTCATCTAGTTCACTCAGCTAAATTAGTCCTTACCACGAGTCGGTTATCTCGTCATAAGGTGTGCTTATTATTGCGTCACTCCTGTCAGTTGAGGGGCGACCAGTTGTCACTTATGAGACACTTTTTACTTATGAACATCTTAACTCACGATTCATATCTGGACAATATACCGGGCGCTTGGCAGGAAGGCAATCGGAACCCATCGATGAAACTAGCTGATGTGTAGGCGACCGGCCATATCAGAATATGCCCCGAATGAGGCTACATGTGTCCTTGTCTTCTCAAGTAGTAATTAAAAGTACCCCGGGTAATCGTATACTATAATATACCGCGCGTATGGAAAATACGTTTTAAGGTACCCGACCACACTCTGGTTTTCTGTTTCGTACAGTTTCCGTAACCGGTGTAAATTGTAGTATATATAACCATCAACATCACGATCTAGAGCAAAACATATTCATCATAAACTGGTCATAGACCAGATTGTCATACGGCATATTAAATCATTATTTGCCCATAATGAAAATAATTAACACTCTCTCAGTTACTAAGTGTAAAAGAGAAAGCCAATAGTACGTATAATACCATTGCCGTAGAGCATAAAATAAACAAAAGTTTAATTCGAAACAGATGAAATAATACAATGACCATCAACTAGATCGTCATGTAGAACGTAAAATCATGATTTGCACACAAGCAAATGATATACATTCTTCAATGAATAAGAAGAGCACGCTTTTCACGTTCTCGCAATGTATTACAAGAACACGTTTTGCACGTGCTCGTTCGCGCTGAAAAAAACAGCATGGTAGAAATAAACTATTGTTCAATAAAAGCAAGCATTGCTTACCTTTATATTCAAACAAAAGTATATATACAGAAATAATCGGATAATAACGGAGAATATTTTAAAACACAATTCAAAACTTCTCTAGTCTGTTAAAACAGAACAATCCAGCGAAACAGAGCAACAATTAATGTCAACAACAAAAAATGTCAGCCTAGATATCGCCATCCGGAATGAGTGATGGTTTCTGGGTAATATCTCGTTTTTGGTTGCACTGCACTAAGTGACCGTTCCGACCTAGACGGGTTACTGACAAGTGTGGGATTCGGACAGAAAGCTTCCGGATAAAATACGATCCTTCGGAGTAAGTAGCTATAAGATAGCAGGTAACGTATTTATGATATTAAAACAGTGTACAACATGGCCAACCAACAATTGTTTCTCTCGAAAATATGAAAAGAAAACACAAATAAATTCAAGCATAGTTTATTTAGGATGGGTAACTGTCAATTGAAATACAAACTGTAAAGGTGCCACAGATCAATATGAGCCTTGCTCTGGGAAAACTGGGTTGAACTTTCCGCCTAAACTGAACAATACCATAAAAGCGGACCGAAAGTGTTATCCCTGATTAGCCTGCCAGGCGAATCTGGGACAACACTTTATGCACATGCATTTATCCCCATTTTCCCAGAGCGTGGCTCAAATACACTCATGGGCATGCACAAGTTTATAACAAACACCAATCTATAAGTACAGCTGTGAAGCAAATAACAATTCTAACAATCAACTAGCCTTATCAAATGATAATCCCGGTACGTAACAAATGCAGAAAATCAACAATCGATAGAGATTTGGACATAACGCGTTAAGATAAATGTCAATCAGTGAGAAAAGGAAGATGACAAGGTAACAGGAAAATGTATACATTATACAATTAATAAATAATGAATATGGTTGATTAAAGATACAAGTTTCATAATGAAACAAAACGCATGTCCACTAGGTACGGATGTCCCTAGATTCCATTTTTGCATCAAAAGTATGCTTATGACTCAAACATGCTGTTTATGGATAAAGTTTACTTTTGACCTCTAAATGTGACCTTGACCTTGGAGGTAATGAGAAGGGTGATATACGCTGCACTAAAGTCTCCTCATGCTAGTAATTTGTGGTAAGTTATTGTAAAATTGAATTATGAATGAACAAGTGATGTGTTTGTGAAACACTATGTCCCCTTTTGCGCGATTTTGACCCATATATTTGATATTTGACCTTGAAGGATGACCTTGACCTTTCACCACTCAAAATGTGCAGCTCCATGAGATACACATGCATGCCAACCATCAAGTTGCTATCTTCAATATTGCAAAAGTTATGGCCAATGTTAAAGTTTGTGCAAACAAACCTACAAACAAACCAACAAACAAACAGACAGGGCAAAAACAATATGTCCCCCAGTATAGACTGGGGGACATAAAAAGTTACAGTCCGGACAAGTTGTTTTCAGGCAAATGTGACCTTTGACCTCCAATTGTGACCTTGACCTGTGTGTTAAGGGGATAGGTTTTATACACAAAATGCCATCTTCTCATTAACGGTAACATTTTTGAACTTGACCTTCCAGGCGGGGAGACAAGTTTACACGTGACACATTGTATTATAATGGATCATTTGTGACAAGTTATTTTAAATTCAATTTATCTATGGATAAGTTATGGCTGAGGCATGAAACTTGACACGGACTGACAATGCAAATGCTATATGCCAGCATCTTCTAAGGGGGCATAAAACACCTAGGATAATACATGGTATAACAGGAATTTGGTTGATATGTAGATGGTGCATTCAAATATTGTAATGAAATCAACAAATAGCATGTCCATGCCTTTTATATTATTAAATACTAGGTTAAAAATCTGTAAATAAAAAAATATGAAATTGTTGACTATATATGAAAGTTATGTATGGAAACTATAATAATAAATAATATTGAGCAGCTGTAAGAATGTGGTTAAAATGTTTAATGACTGAATTGATCATAATTGCTAAAGTGATTGTATTTCATGAAGTTTAGATGAAAACACAGATAAAATGTTAACATTTATTGCCATACAAGAGACAGTTGTTTTTTTTATCTATTAACGACATGTATTTCCTATCCTATTTTGGAAAAATTTAATGCAGTGACATATACTGTTTATAAATTGTTTCAAGATTCAATTATTCATTTATTTGAAAAAAAAAAAAACAACAACAACAAATAATGAACAAACTGATATAATGAAATAAAATGTTAACTTTTAAAATCAAAATATTATGCGAACACTTAAACTATTTTGTCGCTTAGTGAATACAAGCAGTTTAAAAATGTTAAGACTATTTCCAATAAGTTTGGGTTCTACCTACACTGTATACAAATTTTAAAATAACAATACTGCATATTTATTGTATTAACAAAAACCAAAAATAGTGAGTGAAAAAAACAACAGTACACAGGCTGATTGCACAACAGTAATGCCCCCTGTAAGTAACAATCGTTTAGTTTGTTGATGACTGGGTAAAAACTGCCTGACTGCTTAAAAGTAATTTACTATTACTGTATCTCCAATTGGCATTTTAATATTCAAAAGCCTTTACTCAAACATTTGGCTTGGAAGAGATATTATGGCATATACTTATTTTCAGCAAGTTAGGTGAAGATGGGATGAAAACTGTAGAATAGATGAGCAAGGCTCCGGGAAAACGGGGCCTAATGCATGCACGCACAGGTTTATCAGGGATGACACAACACTTTTTTCTGCTAAGAAACTTCCTTTTAGCAAAAATACAATAAAATCAGAAAGTGTCGTCCCTGATTAGCCTGTGCGGACTGCAGGGGCTAATCTGGTACGACACTTTGCGCACATGCATTTAGCCCCGTTTTCCCAAAATGCTGTCCGTTTACACATATGGCTGACTAGGCAGGAATAGAGACAGGGAGCATGTGGCATGAAATGGGGAACACAGTCATGTTGAACAGGGCCAAATATCTGCAGACTTTTGATTAGAATGAAATAGACAGGCCTATGATACACAAACTGCAGTGTAGCTAAATGTAAAGATGAATATTGAGATGACAGAGCGAGATGCAGCACACAATTGGCAAAGCATGCAAAAACAATACCTGTACATAAAGCACACATGGATGCAACTTATCTCTATTGACTACATGTTTGGAGGAGGGAGTATACTACTTTGGTCCAATACTTCTCAACAATGTTTCACATACTAATATATACTTAATTTGTTGGGCCCTTATTGTATGTCATGGAACATTCCATAGCCAGATTCCCAATATAATGCTTTCTAGAATGTACACAGCCTGACCCATCCATCTCTCTGAATGGTTTACCCCAGTCCCATGGGTTCGGCCCTTCCTGGTCCCTGTTACTTCTGACACGAATGACTCTACACTACCAACCAGGCTATCAACTATTCAATTTCGCATAATGTCATAAATCTCTAGTTTCGAGAGTGTAAATTTTATTTCAAAGGTAGGTATAAATGATTGGAATACTTGAGTTTATGTTGGTGTTTACTGACACAAAAAAGCAAAACATAAACAAACAAAAATGCAGGTAACGCGTGTAGAACATTTGAGCCGCATTCTGAAAAAACAGGGCTTAATGCATGTGCATGAAGTGTCCCAGATTTTCCTTTGCAGTCAGCACAGGCTAATCCAGGCTGACAGTTTCTGCTTTTATGGAATCTTTCATTCAAAGGAAGTCTTTTTAATGCAAACATCCAGTCTAAACAGAAAGTGTCAACCCTGATGAACTTGTGCGGACTGCACAGGCTTATCTGGGATGACACTTACCAACATGCATTAAGCCCAATTTTCCCAGAATGAGGTTGAAATGTTCTTCATTTTATCTTGATATGCTCATAAACACATGGTTGTATATTTTTTTTAAATGTATTGACTTTCAAATCATTGCTTGATCTTAGATAGATAGGAAAATGTACTATGTTTTGTAACTATGGTAACAAACACTATAATATTTTCAAACATTTAACAATATTTCATATTTAAGGATTAAGTGAATAATATTTGAAGTGTTAATGGAATGCCGCACTCAAAGCAAATGTACAAAAATGGGAAATAAACAGACAAATAAGCTGCTTGTAAGTTATGCTTGGTCAACACAGCAAATGTACAGTAGTACACGAGGCAAGGTAGGGTTTGTAAGACAGAACATGCCCTCGGTGAAAACATACCCACACTTCAGAATGGCTCAAAACAGCCGTTAAATGATTTATATGTATAGTGGTTATGCTTATTAGCAACTTAAGATGGGTTTGAGACACAATGTTGTTGAAACAGGTGCAAACAATAGATTAAATGAACAAACATAATGGTTCATCCAATAACTGATGTATTTAACCCTTTCAGTGCGGGAACCGGATTTTGAAGGCCTTTGCAAACAGTTTGGATCCAGATGAGACGCCACAGAACCTGGCGTCTCATCAGGATCCAAACTGTTTGCTATTCTGATAGTGGTCTTAGAAAAAAAATCGAAGAAAATGCTAATTTTAGAAATTCAGCAGACAACATTTTAGCAGACAACAAATTTCCCAGCATGCAAAGGGTTAAGTCCCATATCATAATAGATTCTTACACAATTAGTTGAAACATTAAGCTGTGTCAAATAAATTATAAAGATATATTCTATTTTACAATCACATTTTTTATGGATAAAATGAACATTTCACCTGATAAAACATTTGCATTCTGTTAACAAAGATGTGTGTTATATTGTTTCAAGGAAAGATAGAATCCTGCATGATCCGGCACCTATGGCCTTTCCCCTAACAGCTAGCCCCTCCCCCCACCTTGCTCGTTGTGACTACATGTGCTACATTGGTAAGTCAAACAATAAAACCCTACAATAGAAAAAGTAAACAACATTCCGTCAAAACTGGACCCATATAGAAATAACAAATATTTATTAACTTAAGTCACAAAATTATATACAAATACAAAAACATGTTCCGTAACAACAAACTCTTAACATCAGAAACTATTCATGCAGTAAATGTGAAAAACATCAACATAACTACAAAAACAATAAGAAAAGTGTCAGAATGTACACTTAAATAAAATCTGTTTTCATGTTTTTTTACCACCCCAAATGCCATAAATTGTTCACACAATATGCAGCGTTATGGTATCACTTGTGACTTTCACATATGGTAAACAGATCGCACAATCTTGAACGTCCAAGAACAGTGATAATGACAAGGCTGTGTTTTAGTATAAATGTTGTTTAATCTTCTAACCATGCTTAACAATTACCTTCAAAGGTTATTTTGGTTAAAATAAAAATTCATAATAATGTTATACTTAGCCGTACAGCAGTTAAAACATGATAAATATTTTAAAACATACATTAATGAAACCTTCTACATGTTATTCATGATCAGACCCTATGTATTTAATAACTTTTTTTGTACCGAGTTCAGGGTTTATTCAAATCCTTATGACACTGTATGTTCATCTGGCAAAATGAGTCGTGTTCTGAGAAAACTGGGCATAATGCATGTGCGTTAAGTGTTGTCCCAGATTAGCCTGTGCAGTCTGCACAGGCTAATCCGGGATGACACTTTCCGCCTAAACTGGATTTTCGCTAAGAGACATCATTTAAACGAAAAATTCCATAAAAGCGGAAATTGTTGTCCCTGATTAGCCTGTGCGGACTGCACAGGCTAATCTGGGATGACAATTTACGCACAAGCATTATGCCCTGTTTTCTCAGAACACGACACAAATAAGCAACATATTAGATATAACCTTGACACATCCCATTAAAAATAGAGAACAATTAAGTTGCAATCTATCAAACATAAGGATATCATAAAAAAAAACTCAATGACAGCACTTTACTTCCAGTCACTTAGACTATCTGACAGTAGCTTGGAACAGTACTCTGCAAAGAATGTGTACTGTATGCATAACACGTGGAAAGAATTTATACTGTCACAATTCTGGCTCATCATTTAGTGTTCCGTAACCCTTGCAATGTTGTCTGCAGAGGGTTGAAAGTCTTTCTACACATACACTGCCATAAAATAATGTTGTGTATGTTTTCTTGTGTCATACGAAACCGTGTACTTAAAAAAATGGACTACTATATATCTATATGTAGCAACCAGAAACCTATTGTTGAAAACTGATAACTATTGAATGATTGCAATAGGGTGTTAATAAAAATAATTTAACAATTAAATTATACAAAAATCAACAGGAATCATCAGGAATAATCTGTCAGTCTAAGCATAGACACTTAATCACACACTGAATGAAAACAACAAATGAAAATTGTTTAAATTAAATAGAAAATTATTATAATACTAACAATAACCATGAATTATAATGATAATCATATTTTGTTCAGTAGTATTTGTCAGGGATGGTTGTGAAAGCCATACACACTGCCTATCTGTTAAATCTGCACATATTTATTATGACAAACAGCTGCTTGGTGTATCAGTGCACACCTACTACTACATCTACGGAAGCCTATCTCTCAGTGAGTACTAATTGAGCCCGTGTCTGTTGGTCCTTTTCTTTGAGAAATACTTCAGGAGGCACTGTTTTCAACAGCGAACAGAAAAGCAGATTTCAAGTTTGATCCCATATCAGACGACACTTCCCATATCCACACCATTCTCAACCATGTTCAACTCGTTGTTTCCGTTAGTTTGTCCCACATGGACCCACAGTTGAGTTCACACGGAGTGTTCAGATCTGACTCGTCAAAGTTAAACAAATCTAGAACCTCCTTCTGTGTCTGTGGTGTAAGTATCGGGTCAGCGGGGAAGGAGACCGGAGCGAAAGCACTGATGGGCGTGAACCCTGTACTGGGCATGATCACATCCAGCCAGTCTGGAACGTCAATCTGCATGCTGGTGTGAGTGTCCATGTCCCCCATGCCCATGTTGGAGAGGTCTGGCTCGGAGCCGTGCAATGAGCGCTGAGGAGATTGCACTAGCGGAATCGTCAATGAAGAATGTTCGCTGGTTTTGGTATCCATAGCAGTACTAAAGCCAGCTGTGTCGGTCAGATCCAGGTCCCCGAATGCTGGATCAGGCGTCCAATCCATGGAGTTAAAGTCGCCATTTATGTCGCCGTTCATCACTTCATTCAGATCAAACAAGTCATTAGAGTCAGAGTCCTCCACGGGAGGGTACACATTCACCGTGGTTTGAGGGCTAGCAGGCTCGTTCTTTACTTCAAGTTTCACTGAGTCTATCAGATCAACGGGACTACTTTCATATTGCGAGAACATCCCTTCCATGTCTGATTTCATTTCTGTGTAATCGTGGCCTTGATCCACATTCCCTATTGACATCCCATTCATCTGGTAGTGGTCCCCAAACATACTGGACTGCATGTGTTGCGTGCTGGTCTGGTTGTATGTGAGCAGACTGGGCGCTGACATGCCCCGGGATTGTGACATGGATATGGTTGGCGCCGACGGGGATTGCGCCGTCGTCTTAGGCGTCGGAGGTGGCTCCTGCGCGGCGCTGGCAGGAAGCTCTGAAACAGGGGAGGTAATAGCATGAGGAGATGTAAATAACTTCCCAATCTGAAGATCATTTGAGCTGTGTTTTGGGAAAATGGGCTTAATGGAGGTGCAGAAAGTGTTGTCTCAAATTAGACTGTGCAGTGCAATAGGGTTGACACTTTACGCCCAACTAAGATTTTTGTTGGGAAAAGACTTCTTTTAAAGAAAAAATACCATAAAAGTGGAAAGTGTTGTCCCTAATAAGCCTGTACGGACTACACAGGCTAATCTGGGATGACACTTGCACATGTATTATGTCTAGTTTTCCCAGACAAAGACTCATTTGTTATCAGCTATCATAATCTAGGGCATGTATACACAAAGCTTCTTAGGGAAATCTTAAGTTAAAGGAACATTTGAGATCACATTTCCTATGAGGGAAACATGATGCTGCATTAAATAAACGCATATGGTGGAAGCCTTTTAGTCCAAGAGTAGGTCACAGTCAGGATAAAAAAAAGTCAGGTGCTGTGGGTGTGTTGACAATGTTCAAAGACATTATCAGGTGATGTGGGTGTGTTGACAATGTTCAAAGACATTATGAGGTGGGTGTGTTGACAATGTTCAAAGACATTATCAGGTGATGTGGGTGTGTTGACAATGTTCAAAGACATTATCAGGTGATGTGGGTGTGTTGACAATGTTCAAAGACATTATCTATTCAAGATTCAAAGCTCAGCAGCAAACTGTATTGATGTAAGATAAATAGCGTCATTTGAGACAAACCAAGACTTCGGGCCCACTGAGACAAACCAAGACTTCGGGCCCACTGAGACAAACCAAGACTTTGGGCCCACTGAGACAAACCAAGACTTCGGGCCCACTGAGACAAACCAAGACTTGGGGCCCACTGAGACAAACCAATACTTGGGGCCCACTGAGACAAACCAAGACTTGGGGCCCACTGAGACAAACCAAGACTTGGGGCCCACTGAATTTGTCCAAAAGTAGGTCAATATCAAGGTTAAAATGGAAGGAAGTGCTGGGGTGTGTTTTTAATGTCACAAACATCATCCATTGAAACTGTATCAAAGCTTTGTCTGGAGCATTAATGATGTGACATGAAAGGAGTCATTTTGGGTTAACCTCATACAAACGGAAAAACCAATGAACAAACGAATAGGCAGGCAAATCACTGTTTGCCTCATAGCATCTGTAGATGCGGGGGGACATTAAAATACAAATCACATCAGCAATACATGTATTTTCTTGTTCAAATTATATTAATGTGAAAAGACCTGGGAATGAAAGTGCCAGAGACTTATGGAAAAAAGGCACTTTATGACAATGTAGCACACACAAATATTAGCTGCTTTTGAATATGATAAAGCACATATGACCTTGTGGTGAATAAAAAGAAAATGCAATCTTTCCACATAAAAAAAGCATTTATTTTTCATAACATGAAAATGACAAGCGTGGACACATTTGCAATCAACCCAAAGGTGAGCCCATGAGACCTAGTTGGATACGTTATGTTTGGGACTTCCGATAGGTTACGAACCTCCAGTCCTGATGAGTATTTCCAGCACATCGTCCATGGTGGAACGTTGGACCTGTCCACCATTGGTACCCGCATCAGGCACCTGCAAATAGAGCACAGTGTTAGGCGACAGAAAGTAATAGTACAGACATGTGTACAAGTTTAATGGTGTACTTCACATTACTTGACATTACACACTTCTGGGACCACGTTTCATGGTACAGACATGTGTACAAGTTTAATGGTGTACTTCACATTACTTGACATTACACACTTCTGGGACCACGCTTCATGGTACAGTTTAATGGTGTACTTCACATTACTTGACATAACACACTTCTGGGACCACGTTTCATGGTACAGTTTAATGGTGTACTTCACATTACTTGACATCACACTTCTGGGACCATTTCATGGTACAAGTTTAATGGTGTACTTCACATTACTTGACATAACACACTTCTGGGACCACGTTTCATGGTACAGTTTTGTGTCTAAATTAAAGAGTACGGAAATAATGACTAGTCCTAGCATTGGCTGAATACAGAACTGTGCTATACTAGCCAATGTTTCTAAACTTGAACAATATCGGTAGTTCATAACTGTATATGAAAGCATATACTAGATAAGGTTGTAAACAAAGAAACACAGCAAATGATTTGTATAAAAGGTTTTACTTTGGGCGTATTCCAAAGAGACAGACCAAAGTATAAGCAACATGAGCCTCGCTATGTGAAAAGGGGGTTTAATGCATGTGCGTAATGTGTCGTCCCAGTCTGCATATGCTTATCAGGGACGACACTTTCCGCGTTTATGGAATTTTTTGTTTAAAAGAAGTCTCTTCTTAACAAAAATAGAGTCTATGCGGAAAGTGTCATCCGTGATAAGCCTGTGCAGACTGCACAGGGTAATCTGGGACAACACTTTATGAATATGCATTTAATCTCGTTATCTCAGAGCGTAACTCATATACATTCCCACCTTGGATTGCTTGGTTCTGACTGCCTCGTCATACTTTGGGGGCTCTTTAAGGAAGTAGGGGTTGGACGATGTTCGGTTGACATTCACGTGGCTGGGGCCCTCCACAGGGGACGTTGGTAGCGAAACGGCCCTGGATAGTGTATAATATGCATATTTTACATTTCATTTACATGCCTACATGGTGACATTTATTATTGAATATGCATCTTCTTCCTGATCTAAGGATTATATAGAGGGTATTTCTTTGCTTTTTAGGTATAACCGTGAAATAATTTTCTTGGTAAATAGAGAAAATAAATAGTTTTAAGAGGGCTTTACTGACAAGATTATTTTTATTTAATTCTTACAATTATTCTGTTCATTTAGTGTCTTCTATGACATTTTATATCAGTACTATTTTCTCATTGATGCATAGTTATTGGGAAAAGAAATCAAAATTCCTGGGCCATGTTGAATGTCATAAATATTTTCTGTCAATTAAAACGTAATTTGTTGAGGCTGTTCTGACCCTACCAACACACATAGTGACTATGGTCATCTTAGTTTAAGCAGTCTTGTCCAGAGTAGAAACAAGGTGTAAAGTAACCTTTTCATGAAGAAACTTTCAACAATATCAATTAAGCAGGCAACAGGCAAGTTGTTTGATTTTTATAATAACGAAGATTAAAAATTTCTTACATTTTTTGACCTCCTGGTTTACACAGCCCATTACTTGGCTGAGCAGACGTGGTGCAGGTGGGGGCCGTAGACATCGCCTTGGATACAGAAACTCCAGGGGCCAATATGAACGTAGGGGCAGCCCCAGTAGTGGACACTGCCAGCAGGGACTTTCCACCCACAAGATCCACCTTCTGGTTTAGGGTCTGGTGCTTGATAAACTCAAGGGTGGGAGCCTTAGTTTTCTTGGTGGCTGGTTTTGGTACAATGACGGCTGACAAGCCTTGAGGGGTGGTCTGAATGTTGGTCAGCCAACTGGCTGGTATCTGTATCTGCTTCATGTTGGTGGACTGGTTAGCCAGAATTGGGGCCTTCACACCATTGGGAACACTGAATATCACCTGGGGGGTAGTGGTTGTGTGCGTCTGGCCCTGAGGCATGGGTTTCCCCAGCTGACTAGGAGCCAACACTGTGACTGGTTGGGAGACGGACATTTGACCCAAGCCCACTGTGCCCCTGTAGCTGACACCCACAGTGTGTGGGGCACTAGCCTCGTGTGCGGTTGCCTTGGAGACCTGTGAGGGCATGTGCAACTCAGGCTGGCCATGCAATGGCTGGGAGAATGTAGGCCGACTTAGAACAGATTTCTGTAGCAGAGACTGGGCTTTACCCTTCACTTGCTGCTGCTGCTGAGACTGCACTGTTTGTTGTTGCTGCTGCTGTGACTGTAATGATTGCTGCTGAGACTGCACCGATTGCTGCTGCTGCTGTTGTAGCAACTGTTGCTGCTGCTGAGACTTTACTGGTTGTTGCTGGTGTTGTTGTAGCAGCTGCTGTTGCTGCTTCTGGAGCTGCTCATGCTGTTGCTGCTGTAGCTGCAGCTGCCTCTGTGACTCCTGCAGCAGTGCCTGTAGCTTCTCTATCTTCTCCTGTTGCTGCCGCAGCATCTCCTCGTGGCTCAGCTGGTAGGTTGGCGACAATGCCTGCTGTTGCTGCTGCTGCTTGTGCTGCTGCTGTTCCTGCAGGATGTTCAGCTGCTCCTGGATGTGGTTCAACATCTGCTGCTGATCGTCCTGCGACCGTAGCACGCTCACCTGTAGGGGCTGACTGTATTGGGCCCCGGGGCTCCCCACACTGTTCTGAAGGTTGGGCTTCACCACGGAGAACACTTGTGTGAGGCCAGAACTGGTAGAAGCTTCCAGGTCGATATCCATTCCAATGTCCGGCTTCTCATCATGGAGGCTGAATGAGAGCGCTGAGGGTGGTCGTGACTGCTCCATGCTTGTGGCAATATTATGCATCTGACTGTGATGATTATGATGATTAGTCAGCATGTTCTGCGTGTGGCTTCGTTGTCGATGGCTGTGTCCGGGTGAGTGGACATGAGTGTCCATCAGGTCCGGTGAGAGGGGAGTGAGTAGATGCTCCATCATGAGTGGAGACTCTGGCGGGGAGAATGGGTTGCTGAGGTCGTCCGGCATTAGAGTCATGTTAGAAACACTAACGGCAGACTGCATGGACTGAATGGAGGCTAGAGGTGACTCCACATTGCCACACAGTATCTCGTCTATCACAGAACCTACCGGCGACATCACAGACTCTGATCTCGACAACACTGATGTTCCTGTTGAATTCGGTGATGTGACGACACTTGAGTAGGCAGAGCCCGGTGATGTCAGACTAGAGTACGTGGACTGTACAGAACCCAGGCTGGTCAACACGCCTGAGGTCACCACAGGTAGCAGCATAGATGATGAAAGAACTGAGCCGGCTCGGCTGAGGATTGCAGGTTTTGATGACATCATCAAACTCTGTGGTGATGTCACTGAGGATGGTGGTGACATCACAGAGTATGGCTGCGGAGAGGACCCACTCTGGGTGGATATGAGAGAGCCTGTGGGAGACATCACTGAGCTGCCAGGGGAGGTCACTGGGGGAGATCTGTCCACAGGCGCCTTTAATATTGCATCTGCATAAGGCTTCAGGCGTTCAATCAGTTTAGGCTTTTGTCCTGACACAGTGAGATTCCTCTTCTTCAATTCCGCCTTCAACTCTGGCACTTTCATTTCCTCCAAACTAGAGTACTGTTTAGCTGGTGCAGTGGCTGATATTGCAACAGTTGGCCGTTTGATGGTCTTGCCCGCACTGGACACCGGGGTGACGGTGGGGTCCATCTGTGGCTGGGGCTGACCCACCTGGGGCTCGGGCTTCACCTGCAACATGACAGGGGAGGCTATTCTGATCTGCTGCAAAGGGGCCTGAGGCGCCTGCTTACTCTGACTGGAGGGGGCCACAGTAAACACAGTGTGTGTAGGGGCCTGTGAGACCACGGAGACCGATGAGGTATCCACGCCACAAGCTGCCAGACTGGAGGCAACCCTCCCAGGTACGGAGGTGGACACTTGTATGGCTGCCTGGCCTTCCTTTTGAGCAGGTACAATCACGGTAGCGTTCATATTCTTCTGTCCAAACTCGAGCTGCCACTGCAGGTAGAGCTGCTGTTGCTGAAGCAGGATGTGGTATGGTGTCTCCTGCTGATTGGCGCCCGGCACAACAGGCGGTGGCTGGGGCACGATGCTGGCAGCAACAGACGGGTTGCCTATCACTGTGGTTGTTGAGGCAATAGAGACAGGGGAAGAACTTTTCACAACATTCGGTGGACCCTTGTATTCGTGGAATTTAATCACTTTATTCTTTGGTGTAGGTTTTGGTTTTGCTTTTTTGTTTTTCATGAATTGTTTATTGTTTATTGTGGTCACAGTCACATTGCTTCTTGGTGTCATAAACGTTCCTGGTGCAAAAGAACCATTGGTGAATGTAAGACCTCCCATGTTTGTGGTCTGCAGTGGAATGGTGAAGGACTGGGTCGATAACGGCAACGTCACTTTAGAATCGTGGTTAAACTGAATGCCCGAGAACTGCATGGACTTGAAGGAGGTCGGCAGGTCTGGGGCCCGGGAGACTGGCGGGCTGCTAATGTCCGAGAGGTTGGAGTCGTCCGTGTGCAGGTCAGGTGACAGGGCATCGTCGCTGGACCTGCCGTCCTCTGGGCCCCACTCCGCATCGCTGTAGCCATCAAACTCAAAGGACAGCGACCCATCTACAAAATACCAGGATTAAACCACATTAAAGCACTGTACAAAAAACAACTAGAGCTTTGTCACAGACGTGACAAATACCCCCACATGCTGCATTGACACAGAATATTTTGCATGTTGTCTTAACAAAAACTAGCGGACACCATGCTCAATGTTTAAAACGCACTTAGTGACCCTGTGACCTAGTTTTTGACCCTGCATGAACCATATTCGAACTTGACCTAGACATCATCTACATACAACTTTTTCTGACCAAGTTTGGTGAAGATCGGATGAAAACAACTTGAGTTAGAGAGCGGACAACCGATACGGACCAACAGACAGACAGACAGACAGACAAGCTCACTCCTATATACCCCCCTAAACTTTGTTTGTGGGGGTATAATGATTAAGGAATCAAACATGATCATGCATGATCAAACATGATGTAAGTACACATTTCTACGTAAGCATTACCATATGCAAAAATAGCCAATTGCTACTAAAATTTCTGGCTTCTAAATTTTCAAATTTGCTTGTATTATCTATGTCAATTATTTCAAAATTTTCATACTTTCTGAGCTCATATTTTTAATAACATGCAATTTGGCTACTATTTTAGATTTCTTAGCGCCAAAGTAGCATTTATATTTATTACAATTCACCAAATGGTAAATCTGCGTTACAATCACAATCTTCCATTATTTAAGTATGAGTATCAGGAAAATAACACTGACTTGCAAATATTTTAATCAGTTCAATTATTAATTATTTACTTTAAAATCTAATTGTCCATTGAAAGCCAAAAGGAAGTATCAGCTTGTGTCAAAAGAAGGTTGATAACGCTTTATGGCTTCAAGAGACAAATGATCATTTTCTGTTAACATAAATAAGCTGGGAAAACTGGGCGTTATGCATGTGCGTAAAGTGTTATCGCAGATTAGCCTGTGCAGTCCGAACAGACTAATCAGGGACAACACTTTCCGCTGATATGGAATTTTTTGTTAAAAGGAGGTTTTTTCTAAACAAAAATCATGTCAAGGCAGAAAGTGTTGTCCCTGATTAGCCTGTGCAGACTGCACAGGTTAATCTGGGACGACATTTTATGCACATGCATTAAGCCCAGATTTTCCAGAACAAGCCTTAAATAACTAGTATAAAGAAAACTATTCACCTAGTTCATGCAGGGAAATGTCATTACCCTTGATGAGCTCACTGAGTTCGCCCTCAGTTTGGATAATGTTTCCCTGAACAAGCTCTAGTACGCCTGGTCTGTGAGACAATTTGTCATTCAAACTGTCCGCTAACCTAGCCTTTTTGAGTTGCCGTTGTTTTTCGTGGAGTGATGGGTCGATATTGAATTTGGTATCTGAAAGAAAGGCATCAAAGTTCATTAATATACATGCTCATAATTGGTTACAAACTGTTTAAGATGGCGATCTTTGACATTGTATGTAATAGATATTTTGTAACGACAATTCCAAATTCTTGAAGGTACTATTTCACACATGTTAACTGTTTTTATCATAAGCTTGTTTCCTCATAAGAACTGCTGAATCATTCCTCATTGATCCAACGCTTTTTAAGATTGATTGTTTGTTTACTTTTTCACAACATTCCTACATAAAAAGGGTACCGAAAGGGCAGGGCTTACGAATATTTAATCATGGAGGAGTAACATGATAATCTCAAATGTGGGCAGGGCTAAAATTGTGTTATCCAACAGTGACCAGATATCACTGAAATTTAATCAGTGTTCTTTGGTCAGTGGAATAATAACATTTTAAAATATTGGGCCATTTAAAATGAGAAATTTAAGAAGCATACCAGATATATATGATGGAGGCAGTTTGCAAGGAAGTGAGGGATAAAACAGTTAAAATCTTTATGAACACTGTACAGCTAACTTTTGTCATCTTTGTATCAAAATAACCTAAAAGTTAACAAGGAAATAACACACATGTAAGATGTTTGCTTTTTACCACAAAAAAAATCATAAAATATGCACAACTATTCCAAGATAAACTGGAAATGTTAAAAAAATACAGCTGACTGCTAAATTAGCCCCTGAATCAATTAAGTTACTAAGCAGCTGATCATTTATTAATGCAAACAAGAGGGCCAAGATGGCCCTAGAGCGCTCACCTGTGAAATGAGCTTGCCCAGTGGCATGATTTGAACAATCTTTGTCACATATCAAATATCAAAGCTGCATGCTTTGTGGTTAAAGAACAAGGTTTTTCAAGCTTTGACCTGGTCCATGTTTTTCAACAGACCAGAACCACTTTTGAATTCCACCAACATATCATTAACAAAAACATTTTGACAAAGTTACATGAAGATTGGGCATGAAATGTGACTTCTAGAGTGTTTACAAGGTTTTTCTTTTTTTCACCTAGTGACCTTGTTTTTGACCTAGCATGACCTTGTTTTTGACCTCGAACTCGATTGAGATATCATTGAGACAAATCTTCTGTCCAAGTTTCATGAAGATCGGACAAGAAATGTGGCCTCTAGAGTGTTTACAAGGTTTCTCTATAGCCAAATAAGGAAAACTGCCCCGCCCACTGGCGGCCATGTTTTTCAACAGACCAGAACCACTTTTAAACTCAACCAACATATCATTAAGACAAACACTTTGAAAAAGTAATATGATGATTTGGCATGAATATGACTTCTACAGTGTTTAAAAGGTTTTTCTTTTTTTTGACCTAGTGACCTAGTTTTTGACCCAGCATGACCCAGTTTCGAACTCGATGGAGGTATCATTGGGACAAATCTTCTGACCAAGTTTCATGGAGATCAAACAAGAAATGTGGCCTCTAGAGTGTTTACAAGGTTTCTCTATAGCCAAATAAGGAAAACTGCCCCGCCCACTGGCGGCCATGTTTTTCAACAAACCGGAACCACTTTTGAACTCAACCAACATATCTTTAAGACAAACAGTTTGACAAAGTTATATGAAGATTTGGCATTAAATGTGACTTCTACAGTGTTTACAAGGTTTTTCTTTTTTTGACCTAGTGACCTAGTTTTTGACCCAGCATGACCCAGTTTCGAACTCAATCAAGGTATCATTGGGACAAATCTTCTGACCAAGTTTCATGAAGATCGGACAAGAAATGTGGTCTCTAGAGTGTTTACAAGGTTGCACTATAGCCAAATAAAGGAAAACTGCCCCGCCCACTGGCGGCCATGTTTTTCAACGGACCGGAACCACTTTTGAACTCAACAAACATATCATTAAGACAAACATTTTGACAAAGTTACATGAAGATTGGGCATGAAATGTGACTTCTACAGTGTTTACAAGGTTTTTTTTTTACCGAGTGACCTAGTTTTTGACCCATCATGACCCAGTTTCAAACTCGATCGAGATATCATTGAGACAAATCTTCTGACCAAGTTTCATGAAGATCGGACAAGAAATGTGGCCTCTAGAGTGTTTACAAGGTTTCTCTATAGCCAAATAAGGAAAACTGCCCCGCCCACTGGCGGCCATGTTTTTCAACGGACCGGAACCACTTTTGAACTCAACCAACATATCATTTAGGCAAACATTTTTACAAAGTTACATGAAGATTGGGCATGAAATGTGACTTCTACAGTGTTTACAATGTTTTTCTTTTTTTTTTTGACCTATTGACCTAGTTTTTGACCCAGCATGACCCAGTTTCGAACTTGATCGAGATATCATTGGGACAAATCTTCTGACCAAGTTTCATGAAGATCGGACAATTATTATGGCCTCTAGAGTGTTTACGAACAAATGTAGACAGATGGACGACGGACGGACGGACGAGCAATCAGGTGAGCTAAAAAAATGACTAGAAAATGTCAGACCATTAGTCATGTGTTTTTGCTCTGGGTGCATTTTGGTCATTCAAGGGAGATTACTCTGGCATGACAAGTATCATTATCTGGCTTTATGGTGATTTTGAGGATAACTGTTTACATTGAAGAACCACATAATGCATTTTATGTGAATATGTTTACTCTATAACAACACCAGGAATGTTGCATGTGCAGAAACTTTGGGAAAATGTGCTCGAATAGGCCCATTTCTATCAACAGAAGTAACGCCACAGGTGTAATGTGTTTACAATATGCCATAATTTCATATTAGCAGATGAAATAATAAAGAAACACCAGCCATTATATAACAATAATATTACAATTAAAGCTTAATTCGGAGTCGTAATATATCTCATCCACAATGCCATCACAATCATCCAACTAGCAAACTTCATCCCTGAATAATGCTCATATTATTAAAAGGATTTGTTAGTATAAACTTACATTTAAGTCTTGCTCTAGGAAAACAGGGCTTAATGCATGTGCGTAAAGTGTCATCCCAGTCCGCACAGGCTAGTCAGGGACGTCACTGTCTGCTTTATGGTATTTTTCGTTTAAAGGAGGGCGCTTCTTAGGAAAAATTCAGTATAGACGGAAAGTTTTGTCCCTGATTAGCTTGTGCGACTGCACAAGCTAATCTGGGAACGGACTGCACAGGCTAATCTGGGACAACACTTTACTCACATGCATTAAGCCCCGTTTTCCCAGAGCGAGGCTTTATTATGACTGTCATTTGTGTATTGATTGAATGATCTATTGTTTTTATTTTTAACATTTTAGACAAAAACAAGGGCTGTTTGTAAAACATGCATGCCCCCCATATGGGCTGTCAGTTGTAGTGGCAGCCATTGTGTGAATACGTTTTTTGGAACTGTGAACTTGACCTTTGACCTAGTGACTTAAAAATCAATAGGGGTCATGATCTGCCAGTCATGATCAATGTACCTAGGAAGTTTCATGATCATAGGCCTAAGTATTCTTGATTTATCATCAGGAAACCATTTTACTGTTTTGAGTCACTATGACCTTGACCTTTGACCTAGTGACCTGAGAATTAATAGGGGTCACCTGCCAGTCATGATCAATGTACCTATGAAGTTTGATGATCCGAGGCGTAAGCTTTCTTGAGTTGTCATCCGGAAACCATTTTACTGTGTCGAGTCACCATGACATTGACCTTTGACCTAGTGACCGGAACATCAATAGGGGTCATCTGCCAGTCATTATCAATGTACCTATGAAGTGTCATGATCCTAGGCTAAGCGTTCTTGAGTTATCATCCGGAAACCATTTTACTGTTTCAAGTCTCTGTGACCTTGACCTCTGACCTAGTGACCTGAAAATCAATAGGGGTCATCTGCGAGTCATGATCAATGTACCTATGAAGTTTCATGATCCTAGGCGTAAGCGTTCTTGAGTTATCATCCAGAAACCATTTTACAATTTCTAGTCACTGTGACCTTGACCTTTGACCTAAGACCTCAAAATCAATAGGGGTCATCTGCCAGTCACGATCATTGTACCTATGAAGTTTCATGATCCTAGGCCTAAGCGTTCTTGAGTTATCATCCGGAAACCATCTGGTGGATGGACAGACGGACCGACATGTGCAAAACAATATACCCCCTTTTCTTTGAAGGGGGGCATACAAAAAAGCTGAAGTGAGACAATCCAGTGAAGAAAGCTGCATTTTTACTACCTTTCTTACAATAAATATGTATAATACATAATTTATTAGAATATATTTAGTATTTACCAGTTTTATCACTTAGTATTATTTTCCAAGGGGGTGAACATAAATAATGTATGCGTAAAAACTAATAAAAATAACCGAATTCAGTCCATTTTTTTTTAACAAGCTGTATATATTTCAATTTGGTAAGTGTTAAATTGTTAATAATTTATTTTCACCTTAATTGTAACATGTAAACACAGTTAGTCAAGAGAAAAAGTACAGATTCATTTCTCACAAACAAAATAGTTTTCTACGAAATAAACATTATTTTATTTTATTGCAACAGATGCTGTTTTAAATTGCAAAGAAATATTTTTGTTGGACAGGAGCTTTTAAAGTATTTTCTAGCTTGAAGAAATCCTAAAAATAACTGTTATGTTGAGGTGTAAAAACACTTTGTCTGCTGCCTAATGGACATTTGAAATATTGAGAAAGTCTGGAGAAAATCTTAACATTTCTTAGACTCATGCTGTTAACCAGAATCTCCAGAAAATAATTGATGTTCAAATTACAAAATATTATCAGGAAGCTCAAAGACTTAAGTTCATTAACTTTCCTCAGCCAATGGTTATGTTTCATTTCACAAGGACATTCTGACCCAACAAATTGATAGAAAGCTAAATTGAAAGCTTATTTCCAAAGCTTTATATCACCTTTATGATGAAAATCTTTTGTCAGTTTTAAATTGAACAAGAAATGTGTTTGTCAGAAACACAATGACCCCTACTGCGCGGCTTTGATTTTTTTGGACCTTTGACCTTGAAGGATGACCTTGACCTTTCACCACTCAAAATGTGCAGCTCCATGAGATACACATGCATGCCAAATATCTATGATCAATATTGCAAAAGTTATGACCAAACTTTAACCTAGGTTAAAGTTTTCGGACAGAATGACAGACAGACAGACAGGCCAAAAACAATATACCCCCTTTTTCTAAAAAGGGGGCATAAAAATAGTCAGACAGTTAAAAAAAAAAAATCTCTGGTGCCACACAAGAAAATTACCCTATCCAGGAGTGCATACCTTCTAAAATGTGTTGTTGTACAAGCTGTTGTCGGTCAGGACGGTTTGATATTTTGAACCTCAATGTGTCTCCAATCTGAAATTAAAATTTGAGCACCTTAAGTTACAATCAATATTATATTTTAGCTTGATTGCATAAAAACCATAAGGCATATATACATTCTAGAGTCCAATTCCTGGGAAACCCGATCTGAAGAATGCTTCAGTAGGGGATTGCAAGGCGGACGCCATATCCACTACACAAACAGGATACGCATTATATGAATAATGAGCTATGTCATGCGATAATGGGTCTTTGTCATAAGCGGCCAGTGCACCTCCAGACCAGCCTGCGCAAATCAGCCTGCAAATTTGTGCAGTCTTTTAAGGAGCTACCCTGTCCACTATTAAGTAGTGCAAAGTTTTGTATCCTCATTAGCGGACAGGGTAGCTCCTGACCAGACTGCATGAATGCCCAAGCTTGTCTGGAGCTACACTGCCACATATGGTGTAAGACCCATTTTGGTATGACACAGCTAAGGTACATGGATTCTTGTAAAAGACAACTATTGGTTTATACTCAGTGATAAATTAATACTGAAAAGATTGTCTAGAGAACATGTAAAATGTGCTTGGTGAATTCTATGCCATGTATAAATTGAAAATACACCTACAATTATCAAGAAATGAATGGGTTTAATACCACTTATTTAACAGCAGTTTTCCCTGCAGTTCAGATCACTAACATTCTGTTCCACTGTTTTTGTCAATACCACAATCACATTGAAATGCCAAAGCAACCCCTTCTGATACATGATAAGAAACCTCCTGTTGGAAATGCGTAAAATAATAATGTTTGACAAACAGGCACACGCCTGTAGAAAAAGTAAGACAGTTATCACTGGGCATATTATAATTACACTCAATGAACTTAGCAGTAAAAACCACAGCCATAATTTCATGAAAGTGTGCATGAGACATCCCAGTAATTACTTCAGTACTGCAGACAACAAAATAAGAACAGACAAGATATGCTGGTTCACACTGTATGACAGATGGTTACAAATGCTGGTATTTAATGAATTTTAATTATTGCTTACCGACAAATGCCTGACAGCTAAGATTAAAACAGTTTAGAAACATTTCATCTGAAATTGAAATGCCAAGAAAGTGGTGAAATTTACTTCAGGTCTATCAGTGATTTTGTCACCATGGGGCTGAAGGGAAGGAGTTTAAATTCTGCAAACGATAGATGCAAATAACTTAACCTGTGCGGACTGGGATTGACCTTTGAAACACAGGTTCGCCTAGGTGTTAAATATCAGTGCACCTAAAGAAACCTATCAGGTACAGGCCGTATTTCAAAGCTTTACTTTTCAAATATTAGCCTTTTGAATATTTAAGCAGCAGCCGTCTCAAACGGTTCTTATGCCATATCATGCGCATCCATGCAGTCTGGTCAGGAGCTACCCTGTCTGCTAACCCTTTGCATGCTGGGAAATTTGTCGTCTGCTAAAATGTCATCTGCTGAATTTCGAAAATTAGCATTTTCTTCGATTTTTTTTCAAAGAATACTATCAGAATAGCAAACAGTTTGGATCCTGATGAGACGCCACGTTTTGTGGCGTCTCATCTGGATCCAAACTGGTTGCAAAGGCCTTTAAAATTCGGTTCCAGCGCTCAAAGGGCTAATGATACATGTACCACAATACGTTGGGTAACTTATGAGCAGACACGGTAGCTCCTGTCTGCTAATGATACCACAATATGTTGGGTAACTTATGAGCAGACACGGTAGCTCCTGACCAATCTGTGCTCATACGCAGTTTGATTTGGAGCTATTCTGGATGGACATTTAATAAGATCTATTTCCGCATGACGCGGCCTTGAATGAAGAAAATAAAACACATTAATGATTATGCAACACTGGATAGATTCTATATACCTTTACATTAAAAAAATGTTCAGTCAGCTGAGGATAAGAAATTACATGCACACAACATTTTGGTAGAACTGACAGACAGGAAGGACTTGATGTACAAAAGAAGGAAAACTATCCTTAATGCATGTGCATAAATTACCGTCCCACATTAGCATGTGCAGTCAGCATGGCCAATCTTGGACTTCTTTTAAACGAAAAATTCTGGCAACTATTCTGGTTCAGAATGTCCCCAGCTCATTATTTCCAATAACAAAACATGAATAGTAACAAGGGCTGTTTGTAAAACATGCATGCCCCCCAAATGGGCTGTCAGTTGTAGTGGCAGCCATTGTGTGACCTTGACCTTTGACATAGTGACCTGAAAATCAATAGGGGTCATCTGCCAGTCATCATCATGCATAACCAATGTCCCTATGAAGTTTTGTGATGCCAGGCCTAAGCGTTCTTGAGTTATCATCCGGAAACCATTTTACTGCTTCAGGTCACTGTGACCTTGACCTTTGACCTTGTGACATGAAAATCAATAGGGGTCATCTGCCGGTCATGACCAATGTCCCTATGAAGTTTCATGATCCCAGGCCCAAGTGTTCTTGAGTTATCTTCCGGAAACCATTTTACTGCTTCAGGTCACTGTGACCTTGACCTTTGACCTAGTGACCTGAAAATCAATAGGGGTCATCTGCCGGTCATGACCAATGTCCCTATGAAGTTTAGTGATCCCAGGCCTAAGCGTTCTTGAGTTATCATCCGGAAACCATGTGGTGGACGGACCGACGGACGGACTGACCGCAAGCGGACCGACATGTGCGAAACAATATACCCCCTTTTCTTCGAAGGGGGGCATAAAAACTGCTAAATATTAAAGTCTATCAAAACATTGCAAAAAAAAGAGAGAAAATATTTCATGAATCAAAACAAAAATAACAGTTTAGTAAAGATTTTTAAAAAGTAAGCTTTTTTGAATAACATATATAATATTTTTCCAATTTCTGTTCATGAAATGTCAAGTTGACCTGGAGTTTTGAAAATAGCAAAATGATCAGCTTGACGTTTTGTAATAGATCTTTTTAGAAAAAGTAATAAATAAGATATTTTCCAGAATGTTTATAAATTGGAGAACATAGCAGGAAGTGAGTATACAGCTCTATCTGCATTATGTATTTGTACCAGATAATACAATATACAATTCAGCACTTTATTGGATTTTCTATTTTATACTTTTTGTGAGGCGGCTTTATTAGTTAAGGGAAGGAAACCTTACCTAAAAGTAATTGAAGAAAATCAACACCAGAAGGATGTTGCTAATGCATTGAGTGAAAGAAACAGTAAATATAGTCTGAACTCATCATTATGGAGCTATTTGCTTTATTGATTCAGTGTCTATTGCGTTAGCAAAATGATGAAATTATTGTTCTTTTGTAATGATTAGGCGGAACATTCTACACAATTGTAAAACTAAGCCCTTTGTACATTTTTAACAGCAAACAGGCATCTTCAATTTATTAACAAAAAACTACAATATTGATATCACTCACATGCATGTCATAATTTGTGCAGACCCAAATGGGGCAATCCTACATATTCAGCAGGGCATTTATGTCGTGTTCTGAGAAAACTGGGCAAAATGCATGTGCGTAAAGTGTCGTCCCAGATTAGCCTGTGCAGTCCGCACAAGCTAATCCGGGACGACACTTTCCGCCTAAAATGGATTTTTGCTAAGAAAAGACTTCATTTAAACGAAAAATGTCATAAAAGCGGAGTGTTGTCCCTGATTAGCCTGTGCGTATTGCACAGGCTAATATGGGACAACACTTTACGCACAAGCATTATGCCCAGTTTTCTCAGAACGCTACACATTTATGACAGGGACACATTATTGTTCAACACTAACAGTGGTCCACTGGACGATAAAGTTTGATGTTTACAATCAAAAGATGACACCCTTTCTGTAAACAAATTAAAATGTGTCACAGAAACTGATGCCCCCACGCAACATTTTTGGGCGCAGAAAAACCCACTATTTATTCTACAAAGGACAAAAAGATAAAAGACACCAGTCAGCTTCCTGTTTCAACAATAATTGTACACATTGTGGTCATTCAGCTGTGAAAGTTTAAAGAAAATCCGCCAAACATGTAGAGGAGTTGACAACATAAAGTTTTAGGACTATGTATTCCACAATGACTAAAAAGACTAAGAGCCATAAAGGGCCATAATTCTGCAAATCTTGTTGCAGCCAATTTTCCTTCTTAACATTCATCAACACATTAAGGTAATTCAAAGGTGAAAGTTTGAGTGAGATCTACCCAATAAATAAAGGAGTTGAAAATGAAAGCTTCGGGACTTACACACGGCCATTATGACGGAAGAATGGACAGACATGTGTGATGCTTAACCCTTTGCATGCTGGGATTTTTGTCGTCTGCTAAAATGTTGTCTGCTAAATTTCTAAAATTAGCATTTTCTTCGATTTAAAAAAAATAAAATACTATCAGAATAGCAAACAGTTTGGATCCTGATGAGACGCCACGTTCTGTGGCGTCTCATCTGGATCCAAACTGTTTGCAAAGGCCTTCAAAATCCGGTTCCAGCGCTCAAAGGGTTAATGCATCCCACTCCGTAGGGGCATAAAAACATTCATGGATTAAATTTGTCTTGAATAATTTTGTATTACTGATGTTTGGTATTTCAGATACTGAATAAACAAATATCACATACCAAGAAAATGTTTTTTAACAAAAAAGAAACATATTAGAACTCAATTACAACACTTGACTGACAGTCAAGGCTGCTGTGTTACATCGCTCACCTCTTGAACATCTATTAATCCTTTGCATGCTGGGAAATTTGTCGTCTGCTAAAATGTTGTCTGCTGAATTTCTAAATTAGCATTTTCTTCCATTTTTTTTTCAAAGAATACTATCAGAATAGCAAACAGTTTGGATCCAGATGAGACGCCACGTTCTGTGGCGTCTCATCTGGATCCAAACTGTTTGCAAAGGCCTTCAAAATTCGGTTCCCGCACTGAAAGGGTTAAACCATTTTTTTTTTGCCTTCAGTTTGCAGTATTGGGAGTATTTCTAAGAAATTTCAGGGACAGTAATAGCTTCAGAGAATTCTCGCCATCTGTGCCTATATTGCATTGTGTGTACAGGTGAGAACTAGTAACATCCCCACTATTTTTATTGCTGCATTACCTTAATTCAATATAATGGTATCTTTTTAAAATTTATTAATGACCATATCTTTGTGGATGACAAACCGTTGACCTTTTACAAGAGATTGTTAAATGACTTGGCTAAGGGAACATGTGTTAGTAAGCGATGTTTCATGAGGCTGTTAATGGCAGTGTTATGTTTTTCATGAAAAACAGCTAAATGCATGTGCATAAAGTGTTGCCAAGAATAGCCTGTACAGTCCACACAGGCTATTCACAGATGACACTTTACGCTTTTATGGATTTTTTTTTTTTAAATGAGTCTAACCCTTTGAGTGCTGGAACCGGATTTTGAAGGCCTTTGCAAACAGTTTGGATCCAGATGAGACGCCACAGAACGTGGCGTCTCATCAGGATCCAAACTGTTTGCAATTCTGATAGTATTCTTTGAAAAAAATCGAAGAAAATGCTAATTTTCGAAATTCAGCAGACGACATTATAGCAGACAACAAATTACCCAGCATGCAAAGGGCTAAACTCAAATCCTGTGTAGGCGGAAAGTGTTGTCTGGGACATGCATTAAGCCCAAATTTCCCAGAGCAAGGCTCATTACTGTTTGATTCTCACCTTTGCCCTTTCCAGGTTCTTCTTCTGTTCCATAAATGCAATAGGTGTCTTGGGGGCTGGAAGTAGAACATGGACACTGATTTTACAACATAGTAAAAATTTAAGCCGCGCTCAATAAGTTACAAGTCATGTCATAATTAGGATGGGTATTACTTTACAAGAAGCATGTAAGAACAATTACTTTGTGTTTCAACAAGACATTGCCTCATTGTCAGCAGCAGGCATTTTAAAGTATTGTATGTGTCAAATTAAATTTTACATCTGGCTTTAACTATCCCCTTGTTGCAATATTGTCCCAAAAACCAAGCGCTGGGCCACAGCCTTGGCCTATTAAGACATTCTTTTAAAAACGCATATTTTATATGTTGTGGCCAAAATAATAACAACTATCTATTTGCAATTATGACAAGCTATTAAATGTGGCTAAGGTCATAGTCCTTCCATGCTTGGCACTTGGCAGTATCAGATAGTAAATACCACAGCCAGGATTGTACTGTGGATATTATGGAGTCTGACTTTAACAATAGTGTCTGTCCCATAATCCAGCAAAAACATACAGCTGATCTGGCAGAACAAGGCTATGTGGATAGTTTCTTGGCATGGACAAAAGAAATACCGCAAAAGTACATCAGCAAATTACATTCAGACGTTCCAATTGGTAATTATAAGTATACACATGTACTAGCACAGCTGTACAATATGGGACCACGTCTGGTTTAAGCACTTCTTTATCATATGAGGAGACACATTCTGGGAAAATTGGGCTTAATGCATGTGCGTAAAGTGTCTTCCCATATTAGCCTATCAAGTCTGCAGAAGCTAATCAGGGACTAAACCTTCCGCTCCTATTGTATTTTTCATTTCAAGGTTATCTCTTCTTAGCTAAAATACAGTTTAGGCAGAAAGTGTAGCTCCAGAAGTCCATACAGGCTAATCTATAACCCTTTGAGCGCTGGAACTGGATTTTGAAGGTCTTTGCAAACAGTTTGGATCCAGATGAGACGCCACAGAACGTGGCGTCTCATCAGGATCCAAACTGTTTGCTATTCTGATAGTATTATTTGAAAAAAATCAAAGAAAATGCTAATTTTAGAAATTCAGCAGACAACATTTTAGCAGACGACAAATTTCCCAGCATGCAAAGGGTTAAGCACATGCATTAAGCTCCGTTTTCCCAGAGCAAGGCTCAAATGTTTTCAACTCCTACAAGAAAGGATCAAGCACATTGATCAAACATGTCAACATACATTCCATTCAACCAATGTCTTGGTGATAATACATCCCATTGCATACATTAAATTTAAGAATTTTATCAGAGGTGTTTAAAGGTTTCAAAGATATGATTTATTAAATTTTCCAATTCTTAGGTTCTCTATGATAGGCAAGAAAGTGCTATAGAATTCGTGTTTAAAATGTAATCTGGAGGTTCCTGGATATTCCATGAAGAGATATCTTCCACAGAGATTAGAGGCTATAAATGTTCTGTTTTTGCCATTACCAGCAGGCTATTTGTTTATTTTCAGAATCCAGCAGTCCCCAAATAGACAACTGTTAAAGAACCAACCCTTGATGGGAGACACTAAAATGAAAATACCAGCCGCAGACCTGGGCATGAAAACTGTAATCAAATTTTTGTAAATATTATCATGCTAAAAGCAATTAAATATAAGACGCTTAAGTTTGCTTTCAGGGTAAACTAAATCAACTTGAGGATAACTTAAGAGCTTGGGTTCTTTATCAAATTATAACAACATAACTCAAGATTAAACCCATATTTGATACAGTCATTTGACTTGGTTATTCTAAAAGGTATATGATTTATTACGTTCTTGGAAACCCATGGAAAGCAATTCATACCGAGTATGAAGTGCTCATTACCAAATGGCCATGTCTTAAACCAATGTGTCATGTCTTTAACCAATGTGTCATGTCTTTAACCAATGTGTCATGTCTTTAACCAATGTGTCATGTCTTTAACCAATGTGTCATGTCTTTAACCAATGTGTCATGTTCTGATGGCCATGTCTTTAACCAATGTGTCATGTTCTGATGGCCATGTCTTTAACCAATGTGTCGTGTTCTGATGGCCATGTCTTTAACCAATGTGTCATGTTCTGATGGCCATGTCTTTAACCAATGTGTCATGTTCTGATGGCCATGTCTTTAACCAATGTGTCATGTTCTGATGGCCATGTCTTTAACCAATGTGTCATGTTCTGATGGCCATGTCTTTAACCAATGTGTCATGTTCTGATGGCCATGTCTTTAACCAATGTGTCATGTTCTGATGGCCATGTCTTTAACCAATGTGTCATGTTCTGATGGCCATGTCTTTAACCAATGTGTCATGTTCTGATGGCCATGTCTTTAACCAATGTGTCATGTTCTGATGGCCATGTCTTTAACCAATGTGTCATGTTCTGATGGCCATGTCTTTAACCAATGTGTCATGTTCTGATGGCCATGTCTTTAACCAATGTGTCATGTTCTGATGGCCATGTCTTTAACCAATGTGTCATGTTCTGATGGCCATGTCTTTAACCAATGTGTCATGTTCTGATGGCCATGTCTTTAACCAATGTGTCATGTTCTGATGGCCATGTCTTTAACCAATGTGTCATGTTCTGATGGCCATGTCTTTAACCAATGTGTCATGTTCTGATGGCCATGTCTTTAACCAATGTGTCATGTTCTGATGGCCATGTCTTTAACCAATGTGTCATGTTCTGATGGCCATGTCTTTAACCAATGTGTCATGTTCTGATGGCCATGTCTTTAACCAATGTGTCATGTTCTGATGGCCATGTCTTTAACCAATGTGTCATGTTCTGATGGCCATGTCTTTAACCAATGTGTCATGTTCTGATGGCCATGTCTTTAACCAATGTGTCATGTTCTGATGGCCATGTCTTTAACCAATGTGTCATGTTCTGATGGCCATGTCTTTAACCAATGTGTCATGTTCTGATGGCCATGTCTTTAACCAATGTGTCATGTTCTGATGGCCATGTCTTTAACCAATGTGTCATGTTCTGATGGCCATGTCTTTAACCAATGTGTCATGTTCTGATGGCCATGTCTTTAACCAATGTGTCATGTTCTGATGGCCATGTCTTTAACCAATGTGTCATGTTCTGATGGCCATGTCTTTAACCAATGTGTCATGTTCTGATGGCCATGTCTTTAACCAATGTGTCATGTTCTGATGGCCATGTCTTTAACCAATGTATCATGTTCTGATGGCCATGTCTTTAACCAATGTGTCATGTCTTTTACCAATGTGTCATGTCTTTAACCAATGTGTCGTGTTCTGAGAAAACTGGGCATAATGCTTGTGCGTAAATTGTCATCCCAGATTAGCCTGCAGTGCAGTCTGCACAGACTAATCAGGGAAGACAATTTCCGCTTTTATGGAATTTTTCGTTTAAATGATGTCTCTTCTTAGCGAAAATCCAGTTTAGGTGGAAAGTGTCGTCCCTGATTAGCCTTTGCGGAATTCACAGGCTAATATGGGACACACATGCATTATGCCCAGTTTTTTCAGAACACGACACCAATATTTTCAACCTCAACACATGGGAAAGGCTCTGCTGATCAACATTAATGAACATTTGAAAACACAAGTGTTCACATAAACAAATGATGACAGTGTTTGTTGACTTTAAGACTCATTAATGCCAAAATGAGGATACCAGATCAGTAGAGGCCAACAAGGGGTCATTTACCTCAGCCATGATTATCTAGTGGAGATCAAATGAGCACATCTTAATTTGTGTTTAATAAAACTCAGTAATTGTTTATGTTCAGAGATAGATTAAATGAGCCTTAATCTAAGAAAACTGGGCTTAATGCATGAGCATAACCCTTTGCATGCTGGGAAATTTGTCATTTGCTAAAATGTCGTCTGCTGAATTTCTAAAATTAGCATTTTCTTCGATTTTTTTCAAAGAATACTATCAGACTAGCAAAAAGTTTGGATCCTGATGAGACGCCACATTCTGTGGCGTCTCATCTGGATCCAAACTGTTTGCAAAGGCCTTCAAAATTTGGTTCCCGCACTGAAAGGGTTAAAGTGTGTCCCAGATTTACACACATGCATAAAGCCCCATTTTCTAAGAGCTATGATCAAAAGATTAAGTATGTGTTTTATCTCTGGGTTTTCTATTACAATGAACTTAGGGTAACAATTACTTATGCTAGTGGTTACAAGAATGACATTATACATCTATAGCAGTATAGGCAGTCATTCAAACATCAGTGACTTGTATTTATGGTATGTTCAGTATAATCTCAAACTATAATTCACTGTTCATTGTAAATAGTCAAAATTATCTATTAACACTTACTCACTCTGTACAGTTCATTTGTTCACAGCAATACAGCAAATTGAACATGAACAGTTTGAATGCATTTACTTGACAACATGATGCAATATGCCAAATCATGAATTTGGGTTTAGTTATTACCCAGGAGACCTACTCCAAATAATTAACAGAAAGCCTAAAGGTGCATCAGCATCAGCTGAGTGCCCATTGTGTCCACATGTGGCTTGCATTATAGCCCACAATCACCCATTACCCTTCATTACACAAGGAATTCATGAGCATTCTCAACAGATAATTAACAGCTGATCTAAAATTAATAACAGACTCAGTGAAAGGGGAGCCTGGATATTTGCTAATTAAGTGAAGACTCCTGGTTTTCAACAAAAGAGATGTTTGTTTAATTCATAGAAATATTACCCAGATAGCAAGGGTTTTTAGGCACCATATGTTTAACCCAGATTTCTCACAGATGTTCAAATGGGTAAATACTGCAACGGGACCAATAAAATATCTGGGAATTCCGGAGCTTGTTGGTTTGTACAGAAAAGAGCAGTGAACGTTCACGCTCAAAATTGTTTCCCAATAGTGACTGAAGAGTATTCTCAGACCACCCTTAAACAAGAGCTGTCCCAAGTGTCCCAAGACAGCATCTTAGACTATTCTTCCGCTTTGACAATACAATTTATGTTTCTGTCAGTCAACTAATGGAAAGACCCCAAAGACAAACCTGAAGTTGAATATCTATAGAAGTAACATAGTGTTTGTAAACTAAAAGATTCAGAGTTAAGGGTTTTGGTATGTGACCTCATGCTAATCCCCAAAACAGGTGGGATGTTTCAATTAAATATCTGTAGTAGTTACAGTGATATGGAGATGTTACATGTTAACCTTGACTCATATTTTAAGTACAACAAGATGTGTTTGTGAAACACTATGTCCACTTTTGAGCGATTTTGACCCATAAATTTGACCTTTGACCTTGAAGGATGACCTTGACCTTTCACCACTCAAAATGTGCAGCTTAATGAGATACACATGCATGCCAAATATCAAGTTGCTATCTTCAATATTGAAAAAGTTATGGCCAATGTTAAAGTTGGCGCAAACAGACAGACCAACAGACAGACCAACAGACCAACAGACAGACAGGGCAAAAACAATATGTCCCCCAGTATATACTGGTGGACATAAAAAGAGGCATAATTCTGCTAAATTGAAGGTCAGTTATAGCACTAGGTCAGTGACCTCACACAATGACCTTGAGCCCATGTGTGAAGTTTCAATTGAATACCTGTAGTAGAAACAGTGATAATATGGTGATGTTGCACCTTAACCCTTTGCATGCTGGGAAATTTGTCGTCTGCTAAAATGTTGTCTGCTTAATTTCTAAAATTAGCATTTTCTTTGATTTTTTTTCAAAGAATACTATCAGAATAGCAAACAGTTTGGATCCTGATGAGACGCCACGTTCTGTGGCGTCTCATCTGGATCCAAACTGTTTGCAAAGGCCTTCAAAATCCGGTTCCAGCGCTCAAAGGGTTAACCTGAACTAGACATAACAAACGCCAATGCATATGCCAAAATTTGAGCAGGGCAAGAAGGTAGTTAGGTGATTATGATTTTTTACATGTTTGATTAATTGATTGATGTCTTTCTTGTGAATCCGGCAACAAAATCCAGATCTCACAAAAAATTAGGGGCAATTTGGTTTGATCAGTAAGGTTATCACAAACAAATAATTTTTAAAGAATTGTCTAACAACAAATTTTATGATTTTAATAATGTCAGCAATGCAAGAGAAATGCATTTGAGTCTGGCTCTGGGAAAACTGGGCTTAAAGCATGTGAGTAAAGTGTCTTCCCAGATTAGCCTGTGCAGTCCACACAGGCAAATCAGGGACCACACTTTCGGCTTTTATAGTGTTTTTCATTTAAAGCTAGTTTCTTCTTAGCAAAAATCCATTTTAAGCAGAATGTATTGTTCCTGATTAGCCTGTGTGGACTGCACTTTGCGCACAAGCATTTAGCCCCATTTTCCCAGAGCAAGGCTCATCTCCAGTAGCAAACTGATTTAAGGTGGCATCCTAACCAAACAAAAACCTCAAAAGATGCATCACAGCTTGAGAGGTCTACAAGCAATAAACAATCCTTAGAGTGCATAGCACATATCCTTTGTGTCTTACATTCCGATGTTAAAGGCAATAACGTTGCGTTGCGTTTCAACAACTCTATTACTGCACCTCAGGGAGCAATTCACATACCTGATTTCATATGATGAATAATAAAGTTTATTGAAAGGGCAGAATGATCATGACTTAATGCATTAATATTGAGAAAAGGTTTTGGTTAACAGGGTGGGGGTATTACCAGGAATTTCACGAGGTATAATAAGGGATACAGCAGAGAGAAATTAAGTTAAGCACGTCTGAGAATTTACATAAATATTCAATCGGATTGAATGCTTTTGTGATTAAGGCAAGTAAAATCCATTTAAATATTCAATACATAAAGTAATACAAAATTTAGTGGTCTCTTAACCCTTTGCATGCTGGGAAATTTGTTGTCTGCTAAAATGTTGTCTGCTGAATTTCTAAAATTAGCATTTTCTTTGATTTTTTTTCAAAGAATACTATCAGAATAGCAAACAGTTTGGATCCTGATGAGACGCCACGTTCTGTGGCGTCTCATCTGGATCCAAACTGTTTGCAAAGGCCTTCAAAATCCGGTTCCAGCGCTCAAAGGGTTAAGTGGACAGCGTAGTTCCTGACCAGACTGTGGATGCGCAGGCCAGTCTTGAGCTATGCTGGCAGCAAATGGCATAATAGCCATTTAAACTCTGTTACAACAAAGTTCCACCTACATGGGTATATTCCTTGGTCCACAAGTTCATTGAGCGATCGTCTCATCATCAACTTCCTTTTCAGGGCTGAAATACATACACACAAATAACAAACCATGTAATTCACTTACAATTCACACATTACATGTACTGTACATAAAATAAAATTTATATCTATTATGCATTTACATTACAAACTTGGAAAGTAAGGTTCAATTTTGCAATTATGAGTTGTGAAAAGTGCAGCTGTTATCTGGCTCTGTACCATCAGCATAAGTATGCACCACAAGAGTTATTGTATAAAGAACATTGATTTGTGTGCCCCAAGATGTTATACTTTTGTATTTGTGTTTCACTTTCAATTGTTATCAAATCCCAGTTCTCTTCATTTGACTTGCTTAATAAATTAGGCGAAAATCACAGTGAGACACCACGTTCCCTCAAATACGCCACGCTTCTTCATTGAGGTTGGCATATAAGGTTAGAAAATTCTTGTAATAATGAATAAGGTTCCATGAACAACTACACATGGAAATTCAACCAATGAAATGACATGTAATTAAAACTGTTTCATGTCGGCAGGTTAGCTCTAGTAATATTTACCATTACCCATACACTAACGGGTAGTTACCACTATCAGATCAAATATTTACTTACAATTACCACTATCAGATCTAATATTTACTTACATTCTTTATTTTTGTCCAGAGTCACCATCAGTGATGCCTCATCTGTCATCTGCTGCGGACTCATGGGTGACTGGGGTTCCTGTTTCACTTCACTGCCCTCTCCACCTGAGCAGCCAGTTACGCCCATGTTTGAGTCCTCACTACCGTTAGCAGCTGCCCTGGCACGCTCTGCAGCCAGTTGGTCCATCTGGCAATCCTTACAGTAGAACTTGTGAAAGTATTGAATGGCTTCCTGTTCTAACAGTGAGCTGGGATACAGCGGCGTCCATGGGGGGCTGGTGGTTGTGTCTGAAACATTGAGGCAGAACATTGGAACAACAGGAATATATCAGACTCTTCCCCGCAGGCTAATCTTGGACAACACTTTCCATCTAAACTGGATTTTCATTAACAAGGGAATTCCTATAAACGAAAATAATCCATAAAAGCAGAAAGTGATGTCCCTGATTAGCCTGTGCAGACTTCACTGGCCCATCTGGGATGACACTTTATGTACATGCACTAAGGGCAGTTTCCCCAGAGCGAGGCTCATATGAGAACTAACCCTTTGCATGCTGGGAAATTTTTCGTCTGCTAAAATGTTGTCTGCTGAATTTCTAAAATTAGCATTTATTTGAATTTTTTTTTCAAATAATACTATCAGAATAGCAAACAGTTTGGATCCTGATGAGACGCCACGTTCTGTGGCGTCTCATCTGGATCCAAACTGTTTGCAAAGGCCTTCAAAATCCGGTTCCAGCGCTCAAAAGGCTAATGGGGACTCATAGTCATATCTGCAACAGGAAGGTATAACATTAAAACAAGAACATATTTGATGAAATGGGGTTTTCATGGTCATATATTTTAGTAAGATGACAAAAACTATTGAATAAAGCTCATTGCATTAAAAGTCTGAGACTTAGACGGAGTTCTTATCTGTTGACCGGCTAAAGCCAATGCATGGTTTCTTCTGAAACAACTCTGGAGTACAGGTCAAACTCATGATCTACCATTCACAGTGCAGGCACAACATCTATATAATGACTTCAACCTTTAGAAAAAAAGTAGATTTAGATCTTATTAATAACTGTATTTTGCTACTCACCATTTTAACCATATTAACATACAAGCAGGACAACTTTTTTCTACATACAATTTTGATAATACACACAAAGTGAACTCAGTACCACAATAAACATGGTAGAACTTTTATGAAGAAAGTTAGTTTTTTAGTGTATTACATTTGTTGACTGTTCCAATAGGATGCATAAGTCTCGTGACTTGCGCTATTTAACACTCAAAGTTGCCTTCTCATGTGATGTGTCATAGCACAACCCACTCGACAGACACATACTATAGAAACAATTGACAAGCATCAATTCTGTATATTCTGTATATATTAGTCTTGTCTTTAGAGGCGATACTATTGTTTCTTATCATTTGGATTCAATTCATGAACACAAGCTTGAATTTATTTGTCCCAATTCTATGTCTTCTGCTTATAAAAACATCTTATTAAAAACATTCTGTGACTTTATTCTGCATAACACAAATGAGTCGTGTTCTGAGAAAACTGTGCCTTATGCATGTACGTAAAGTGTCATCCCAGATTAGCCTGTGAAGTCCGCACCGGCTAATCAGGGACAACACTTTCCGCTTTAATGACATATTTTGTTTAAATGAAGTCTCTTCTTAGCAAAAATCCAACGCACATGCATTATGCCCAGTTTTCTCAGAACACGACTCAAATGAATATTTAGCTCCTACTAACAGTAATATTACTCTAAGCGAGTATAAAACAACACCTTGTTCTTGTACCACTGGGTGGCTTTCGTGCTTATCCCAACTTACTCGGAGAAAATATACTGTAATATTATTGACAAAAAAAAAAGGCATATATGTCTTATATATAATAATACGCCAGTGCAGATAGTTGAACACTCTTTTCTTAATTTTCTCCCATCCCATTAATCTTGCGGCATCCAATACAGATACCTATGGGCCATTAAAATAACAAGTATTATGACAAAAACAATCGAAAAGAGGTATGCAATTATCTCCGGTGTTGATCAGTAAAACACTAGGGATCAGTCTTGCTAATTACTTTGTGTCTCTAGATATTTGTTATGCATAGTTGCCAACTCAGTTGCCTAAACTCGATTTTAGCTAAGTAGAGACTTCCTTTAAACGAAGCACAAAGTGTCTTCCCTGATTAGCCCGTGTGGACTGCACAGGCTCATCTGGGATGACACTTTACGAACATGCATTAAAGCCCCATTTTTCCATTGAAGCTCATATATAATGACCTTGTTTCTCTGGGTATTTGTAACCCTTTGAGCGCTAGAACCGGATTTTAAAGGCCTTTGCAAACAGTTTGGATCCAGATGAGACGCCACACTACGTGGCGTCTCATCAGGATCCAAACTGTTTGCTATTTTGATAGTGGTCTTTGAAAAAAAGTGAAGAAAATGATGATCTAAAAAATTCAGCAGACGACATTTTAGCAGATGACAAATTTCCCAGCATGCAAAGGGGTAAAGCAGAGTTGCTAACCCAGCACTTCTGTGACCAGATGTGAGACCAGATGTGAGGGCAGGTGAAACTATGTTACTGCCTCACTGGTAGACATTATGAGTTATGATGGGTGATGACTGCAGGGCACTAACCTCTGGGTTATTGCCATGTGGTATTATTGCATACCGGTCATTATAAGATTAGCATGCATAGTTATGACTACTGTATTATGGCATTATAAACTCAAGAATCATGATCTCAGGATTGTGAATAACAATTTTAAATGAACTTTGCATAATGACCTTAGAATAATAATATATGATCTTGAATAATGACCTTAAAATAATATGTGTCGCGTTCTGAGAAAAATGGGCATAATGCTTGTGCGTAAATTGTCGTCCCAGATTAGCCTGTGCAGTCCACACAGGCTAATCAGGGACAACAATTTCCGCTTTTATGGAATTTTTCGTTAAAATGATGTCTCTTCTTATCGAAAATCCAGTTCAGGCGGAAAGTGTCGTCCTGGATTAGCCTGTGCGGACTGCACAGGCTAATCTGGGATGACACTTTACGCACATGCATTATGCCCAGTTTTCTCAGAACATGACACATATATGACTTAAGTGTAATGATATCAGAATTAAATGTGATCTTAAATAAAGGCCTCTTAAATTCTATATGAAGACTTCAGAATTATACATAACCTTTGTATTATTTCTTCAGAATAATTGTATGACTGAATTAATTAAATAAGAATCATATATGATTTTGCATAATGTAAACATAATCATATTTGACCTTTGTAAAATGCCCTCAGAATTATGTCAAAGAAGTCCTAATGTTTATAATAAACTATTATTTCACTTCATAAATAAGTATAAATAACTATAATTACAGGTACATAAAAGCATCTAACAGTATGTTTTACTTTATGGATTTTTTATTACCGATATTTCAAGGTATTCGTGACATAAGACAAGAGCACTCACAATGATGTGTCAGCATTTTATGATATAAAATTGTTACAATAATAACAGTCTTAAGTGTACTCTTTTGCACACTTTTCTGAACAAGTACAAAACCTTTTCATCTTCGACTTAACCTATTTATCAAAATGAACACACCCTACAAATAATGCTCTGAAAATTTACAAAACATATTTATTAACTGATTACATATTGCTACACTCATTTCTTATGATTTTCAAATAAAAATCGTAGCAATTATATGCAAGTGCTGCAGAATCCATTATCATTCCAATGATTCCAATCAGTTGAAGTCACCGCGAAAAGCAGATGATTTCTCTTTGCTGTCGGTTTTGTTTTATTCTTTACCGAACACCAGCTGATTTACCAGATCAGAGAATCAAAGACAACTGTTGTGAAATGTGAATACTACTACAAAACATTGTGAAATATCTTCTGAGAGTAATCAAGGTAGAAAACAAAGTTGGCATAGTCCTCATTCCATTACAGTTAGAAATCAGGCAACACTGCCATTAGCGAATTAAAATGAGCCTCGCTCTGTGAAAAGGAGGTTTAATTCATGTGTGTAAAGTGTCGTCCCAGATTAGCCTGTGCAGTCCTCACAGGCTAATCAGGGAAGACACTTTCCGCCTTAACTGGATAAATGTCAAAAAGAGTCTTTCTTTAAACGAAAAATACAATACAAGCGCACAGGCTAATCTTGGAATACACTGTACGCACATGCATTACAGGTCAATTTTAACACTTTTGAAAACTTTATAATATTAAAGATAATTGTTTGAGATGCGGAATAAAACTATTTGCAACAATTAAGCGTTACGCCTTATGCCATAAATCACTAGATAAATCATCCAAAAACGCACCGTTTTCTAAAGGTTGGACTGACTTACCTCCCTTACTGTGACATGAGACATGTACATCCTCTATTTTTAACAGCATTATTTATGCCGAGATGATCAATTGAATTGATATTACATGAATACTTTTATGTAAAATTATGGACTTTTCTGATGAATCTGATCATTATGAAGATAAACTGCATGAAATTAGACCGTATTTGTACAGTACACGCCATTTTATCGATTTAAAAAATCCAAATTAGACCAGACTCCTTTTCCCAAAATGGCTGGAAAAAGCACTGCAATATTCTTTATTCGATTTTTCATCATCTATCCAAATTATTTTATTCTTTCTTTGTAAATAAATGCAAGTGAAAGAAATCGTATTATTGTAACACATAATTTAACTTATAACAATAATTCTTATCATTTGCAACCATCGATGTTATTACATCGATGCTCTAACTGTTCATAGTGCATGTTTGTTCTAGTTCGTAATCTTTTCCCCTTATGCATAGTGCACAATCATGTAAAGTTCAATAAAAATTCCAGAAGACAGAAAACACACTACCGTATTTTTTGGGGAAAAGACGCGACTTTTTCCGAAGCGTCTTATTTAAGGACACAAATGAAAAACAGAATATCCTAATTTTTGCACACAAAAAAATCACGTGTGATAATCATAAGCGGTAATTTGATTGCCTCTGAATAACCCCCATGTCACTATCAATCGATCATTTAATTGGTTAATTGCAGTTTTATATTTTCATTATACCTACCACACTAATCCTTATGAGTACTCCTCCATGATAAAATCGTGGTTATTTACTTAAGAGACTGATGATAGCAACCGGGTGTAATCCTTCTGGAAATCGTGATTTTCATGCATTATATTATCAAAATATTTTTTCGACACGGAAAGTGCTTTAACAAATTAATATTGAATTCATTACAAATTTAATACAAATATAAATGTTTTGTTGAATTCCCCAATAAGAATATCAATTTGTAATCCGAAACACACTTCTGATTGTTTTATGTTAACGCAACGTTTACAAATTCTAGCGTCAAATATACAGTCGGGATTGTTAGCAGATATAAAAGGAATATGTCTTCTTTTCGGCGGTGACCATTTTGATTTGTCGGCATTTTGTTTCATTTCAGACTCCATGCAGTTCTCAGATCATAATCTCTATGATTTATTGCTCGAACTTGTTAGTTTCTGAACACGCGTGCTACTGAAAATAGGCAACGGGATTGTGTTTTATGGCCCAAACAGGGGAGATAAGCGAATCAATACTTTGCGAGTTACGATCATTAAAGTCAACAAAATCATCTTTTTAATGATAAACACATCACTAAAACATGATTTACCCGATACTTTACTCATATTTCAATATAACGTTAAATATATTGACTTTGGATTTTCTTTGAAATTGAACTTTAAACCCACTTTTCACAGAGTGCAATTCAAATGTTTGTTTTCTTAACCAATACGCTCCCTTGCGTGGGGGTTGCCTGGGGTGGTAAGATAAGCATCAGAACAGCCTGATTTCCAGCTATCTATCAGGTGCTTGTAAGCGTGCTACATGGTACAGGTTTCACCACATGCCAACTTTTGCCCTCTGCACAGTAACATTAGTGGCTCCTGCAGAACTTTGAATAATGTCATAATGTTTGTCACATATTCTTTGAAATTTCTCAGGTGAAATTCCGTTCTGAAAATGACAATTTCTACATCAATACATCAGATAATAAGTAAAATGATATAATGAAATAATAATAAAATAAAACTGAGTGCTGTATATAAAGACCATTCTATTCAGAATTAATTTAAGATGAAAACTATATTTTCACAAACAATTTAAGGTACATGAATTTCCACATGAATAAACTTACTGAACTACTTTGAAATCCATTACGACAATTCTTTGTTCCATCTTTCTCAGAATGATCCAATAATTAATTATAAACTACACTTGACCTGGCTTTCATATCAGTAACACCCAATACACCCAAAATATTTTCCTTTTAAATTAACATTCCAAATTTTCATCTCTTCTTTCCAAATACAAGCTGCAAATTCACTAAAAACAATAAGGTAAAACACAATGCAATATGTTATTATTATTATTATGACTGTCTTACAAGAGTATCACATGGCAAGGAGACTGTTAACTTACAGATCTAACATATAATGTAACACTATAAGATTGACACGATTTTAGTACAAAACTTTCTTAGAAATAACTATTTCAGGAAAAAGTGTAACTGGATCCCACAGCAATGTCGGAAATGTCAATAACACGGGTTTTTGTAATTGCCCTTTCCATATATGGCACGCTAGATTGATGGCAACAATGATGTCATGCAGAACATTTGTGTGACAAATTTAACATAATAGTTCCTCGTTTGTGCCTTGATCATGCAATACTAATGCATTGAAAGGCAAAAAGCATACCAAAGTCAAAATCTGAATCTCAAAGGTAGTAATGCACTTGCAATGAAGAATAGTCGAATGAGCTGTGTTGGGAGTCCCAAAGGAAATCTATAGCGCCATATTCAAAATTAAAAAGTTTGCATACAAATAATTCCGTTGAAGTACGTAGCAGGTTTATTACTTTTCAATATATATTTGAATCCATTTCATTGCTGTCCAGAAGGACACACAATCAGATACAATCAAGGATTAATTCTTCAGATTTTCTTTAATCAAAGTCATCAAGGTTATTTTGCCATATGGAGTTCACTACTGAACACAACTGACCATGTGCAAATAATATATTTTGCCCCAACTTTGTGGAATTTTATCCTTTATACCCCTGTCACACAAGGCTGATGTTCCTATGAGGACATTTTTCAAGTTAAGACAAAGGCTCTCTGTTGCCCTGAGGACATTATAGATGCAGAAAAAACCCAGTACTACTACTAATGCAAAAGTAGCAGTCATCAAAGATCACCAAGAATATTTTACGGATGCCTTGACATCACAGATTTGGCCAACTTCACATAACTTGTGCGGATCGAGCGCCTATATACTGGTAGTATAGTTACAGCCTTGTCAAGATAGCTCTTTTTTAGTGAGCTGTGGGCATTTTCTGATCCACTCCACAATAGTTTCTTTTGTCTTGTTTTTTTTAAGGGCCATTTTTATCCTGGCCATGCTTTCTATACGTCTGGCACTGATAGTAGACCGCAAGTATGATCATCAGAATCTCTCAAGAGATGGCTTCAGGGTCTTGACTTCCACGCCCAGGACTCTAATACTGGAGCATAACACTACATGTAGTGGATTAAATTAAAATCAAATGATATCTGCACACGTTCGAGCATTGACATTTATGAAAATTTGTGCCAAGAAAAAAAATCTATTTGCATTCTGCGCAGACCTTGCATGGTTGTAGAGCTGTCCCAGTGCAAACAGAATGGTCGCAGTAGTTGTATAAGTCAGGCAGTATAACCCTTTGCATGCTGTGAAATTTGTCGTCTGCTAAAATGTTGTCTGCCAGATTTCTAAAATTAGCATTTTCTTCGATTTTTTTTCAAAAAATACTATCAGAATAGCAAACAGTTTGGATCCTGATGAGACGCCACGTTCTGTGGCGTCTCATCAGGATCCAAACTGTTTGCAAAGACCTTTAAAATCCGGTTCCAGCACTCAAAGGGATAAACACAGAGAAGTCGCTAAGAACGTTGTAAGCACACAACATACACGCAAAGAAAACATATAGCAGAACCCGCTGCATGATGGATGACGATATTTGGATCTCTTTGATTGGCTCTTTTACTACGACTATCAGCGATTTCCAAAAACTGACTTTTATGGTCCTAGAGTGGACGCCAATCCGGTTTGACACCGGTATTAACAAAATGCATGTTTATTGTCCAAACACATCATTATAATGTATCGATTTCTCTGCTCCTAGCTATGCAATGATATTGACCCATTAACACATTAAATCAAAGGTGATTATTACGCCAAAGTAAAAAAAATCTACATAGAAAAAAAGAAAATATGCATATTTTTTGGCAGTATTTTACAGATATCCTACAAATATCCATCTTTATATCATGTGGCCTTTCAAAGTTTGCTTTTTACTCTAGTGGTTATGCAATAGGCACATTTTATTAGAGAGTGACAAAGAAAATCCTCTGAAGGTCACTACAAGGTGATAGAGTGAGAATATTGCTCTCAGCTGATACATCATTAACAAGACATAGCTAACTGGTTATTCCGTTTGGCAGGCGTTCTTCCAGTTGTTTTTATGAATATCTCTATGCCAGGAGTTCTTGTAAAAAGAAATAAACGCCACAAAAAGAGACACTGAAGGCCCTAGATATGCTTCTCTTGGCAGGCAGGTCTTGTACTCAAAATTCTTCATTGTCATTACTTTGTTTTACAGCCATTCGCTTATTAATTCAGCATATTTTTGCATGTCTGTACCAAAGGGTTGTTTGTATGGTAAACATTAACGGATGGAAACAATTATATATTAACTTGTTCTGCTGGGAAAACGGGACTTGATGCTGGTGCATGAAGTGTCATCCCAGATTAGCCTAAGCAGTCTGCACAGGCTAATCAGGGACGACACTTTCCGCTTAAATGTTTTACGTTTTAAAGAAGTCACTTTTTAGCAACAATCCAATTTAGGCGGAGAGTGTCATTGCTGATAAGCCTGCGTATACTGCACAGGCTGATCTGGCACTTTATGCTTATGCATTAAGCCCCTATTTCCAAGGGCAAGGCTCATATATTTTTAACTGGCAAGGTTTCTAAGTCAAGATGTTGAGCAGGCCTGTTTTAACTGGCAAGGTTTCTAAGTCAAGTTGTTGAGCAGGCCTGTTTTAACTGGCAAGGTTTCTAAGTCAAGATGTTGAGCAAGCCTGTTTTAACTGGCAAGGTTTCTAAGTCAAGATGTTGAGCAGGCCTGTTTTAACTTGCAAGGTTTCTAAGTCAAGATGTTGAGCAGGCCTGTTTTAACTGGCAAGTTTTCTAAGTCAAGTTGTTGAGCAGGCCTGTTTAACTGGCAAGGTTTCTAAGTCAAGTTGTTGAGCAGGCCTGTTTGTCTGCCAGGATGCCACTACTGTCAGCATCATTACCATCACATACACCATGCCATTGTTAAACTGCAGACTTGGAATTCCACCAATAATGCTTCCAAACCAGCATTAGTTTCATTTTACTATCATGCAAAGCTCTTGTAGTGTTATAACTGTTACAACATATTTCAAAATGCTTTTATTAAGAGGCTTTTGTATAGGAAATATTATCATTTATAATTGAGAACTATATTTTAAATAGCCATCAACCCAAAATTGACTAGCTCCAACTCAAGGTCATGTATCTAAAAACTAGCTCCAAATTTAACTTCAACTGTACAAAAACAGGTTCCAAATTTAACTTCAAGTGTACAATAACTAGCTCCATGTTTAACTTCAAGTTAACACAAACTAACTCAACATTTAACTTCAAGTCTACAATAACTAGCCCATCATTTAATTTCAAGTGCAAAATAACAAGCTCCATATTTGACTTCAAGTGTATAATAACTAGCTACACATTAAAGCTCAAGTCTACAATAACTAGCTCCATATTTGACTTCAAGTGTATAATAACTAGCTACACATTAAAGCTCAAGTGCACAATAACTAGCTCCATATTTGACTTCAAGTGTATAATAACTAGCTACACATTAAAGCTCAAGTGCACAATAACTAGCTCCATATTTGACTTCAAGTGTATAATAACTAGCTACACATTAAAGCTCAAGTGCACAATAACTAGCTCCATATTTGACTTCAAGTGTATAATAACTAGCTACACATTAAAGCTCAAGTGCACAATAACTAGCTCCATATTTGACTTCAAGTGTATAATAACTAGCTACACATTAAAGCTCAAGTGCACAATAACTAGCTCCATATTTGACTTCAAGTGTATAATAACTAGCTACACATTAAAGCTCAAGTGCACAATAACTAGCTCCATATTTGACTTCAAGTGTATAATAACTAGCTACACATTAAAGCTCAAGTGCACAATAACTAGCTCCATATTTGACTTCAAGTGTATAATAACTAGCTACACATTAAAGCTCAAGTGCACAATAACTAGCTCCATATTTGACTTCAAGTGTATAATAACTAGCTACACATTAAAGCTCAAGTGCACAATAACTAGCTCCATATTTGACTTCAAGTGTATAATAACTAGCTACACATTAAAGCTCAAGTGCACAATAACTAGCTCCATATTTGACTTCAAGTGTATAATAACTAGCTACACATTAAAGCTCAAGTGCACAATAACTAGCTCCATATTTGACTTCAAGTGTATAATAACTAGCTACACATTAAAGCTCAAGTGCACAATAACTAGCTCCATATTTGACTTCAAGTGTATAATAACTAGCTACACATTAAAGCTCAAGTGCACAATAACTAGCTCCATATTTGACTTCAAGTGTATAATAACTAGCTACACATTAAAGCTCAAGTGCACAATAACTAGCTCCATATTTGACTTCAAGTGTATAATAACTAGCTACACATTAAAGCTCAAGTGCACAATAACTAGCTCCATATTTGACTTCAAGTGTATAATAACTAGCTACACATTAAAGCTCAAGTGCACAATAACTAGCTCCATATTTGACTTCAAGTGTATAATAACTAGCTACACATTAAAGCTCAAGTGCACAATAACTAGCTCCATATTTGACTTCAAGTGTATAATAACTAGCTACACATTAAAGCTCAAGTGCACAATAACTAGCTCCATATTTGACTTCAAGTGTATAATAACTAGCTACACATTAAAGCTCAAGTGCACAATAACTAGCTCCATATTTGACTTCAAGTGTATAATAACTAGCTACACATTAAAGCTCAAGTGCACAATAACTAGCTCCATATTTGACTTCAAGTGTATAATAACTAGCTACACATTAAAGCTCAAGTGCACAATAACTAGCTCCATATTTGACTTCAAGTGTATAATAACTAGCTACACATTAAAGCTCAAGTGCACAATAACTAGCTCCATATTTGACTTCAAGTGTATAATAACTAGCTACACATTAAAGCTCAAGTGCACAATAACTAGCTCCATATTTGACTTCAAGTGTATAATAACTAGCTACACATTAAAGCTCAAGTGCACAATAACTAGCTCCATATTTGACTTCAAGTGTATAATAACTAGCTACACATTAAAGCTCAAGTGCACAATAACTAGCTCCATATTTGACTTCAAGTGTATAATAACTAGCTACACATTAAAGCTCAAGTGCACAATAACTAGCTCCATATTTGACTTCAAGTGTATAATAACTAGCTACACATTAAAGCTCAAGTGCACAATAACTAGCTCCATATTTGACTTCAAGTGTATAATAACTAGCTACACATTAAAGCTCAAGTGCACAATAACTAGCTCCATATTTGACTTCAAGTGTATAATAACTAGCTACACATTAAAGCTCAAGTGCACAATAACTAGCTCCATATTTGACTTCAAGTGTATAATAACTAGCTACACATTAAAGCTCAAGTGCACAATAACTAGCTCCATATTTGACTTCAAGTGTATAATAACTAGCTACACATTAAAGCTCAAGTGCACAATAACTAGCTCCATATTTGACTTCAAGTGTATAATAACTAGCTACACATTAAAGCTCAAGTGCACAATAACTAGCTCCATATTTGACTTCAAGTGTATAATAACTAGCTACACATTAAAGCTCAAGTGCACAATAACTAGCTCCATATTTGACTTCAAGTGTATAATAACTAGCTACACATTAAAGCTCAAGTGCACAATAACTAGCTCCATATTTGACTTCAAGTGTATAATAACTAGCTACACATTAAAGCTCAAGTGCACAATAACTAGCTCCATATTTGACTTCAAGTGTATAATAACTAGCTACACATTAAAGCTCAAGTGCACAATAACTAGCTCCATATTTGACTTCAAGTGTATAATAACTAGCTACACATTAAAGCTCAAGTGCACAATAACTAGCTCCATATTTGACTTCAAGTGTATAATAACTAGCTACACATTAAAGCTCAAGTGCACAATAACTAGCTCCATATTTGACTTCAAGTGTATAATAACTAGCTACACATTAAAGCTCAAGTGCACAATAACTAGCTCCATATTTGACTTCAAGTGTATAATAACTAGCTACACATTAAAGCTCAAGTGCACAATAACTAGCTCCATATTTGACTTCAAGTGTATAATAACTAGCTACACATTAAAGCTCAAGTGCACAATAACTAGCTCCATATTTGACTTCAAGTGTATAATAACTAGCTACACATTAAAGCTCAAGTGCACAATAACTAGCTCCATATTTGACTTCAAGTGTATAATAACTAGCTACACATTAAAGCTCAAGTGCACAATAACTAGCTCCATATTTGACTTCAAGTGTATAATAACTAGCTACACATTAAAGCTCAAGTGCACAATAACTAGCTCCATATTTGACTTCAAGTGTATAATAACTAGCTACACATTAAAGCTCAAGTGCACAATAACTAGCTCCATATTTGACTTCAAGTGTATAATAACTAGCTACACATTAAAGCTCAAGTGCACAATAACTAGCTCCATATTTGACTTCAAGTGTATAATAACTAGCTACACATTAAAGCTCAAGTGCACAATAACTAGCTCCATATTTGACTTCAAGTGTATAATAACTAGCTACACATTAAAGCTCAAGTGCACAATAACTAGCTCCATATTTGACTTCAAGTGTATAATAACTAGCTACACATTAAAGCTCAAGTGCACAATAACTAGCTCCATATTTGACTTCAAGTGTATAATAACTAGCTACACATTAAAGCTCAAGTGCACAATAACTAGCTCCATATTTGACTTCAAGTGTATAATAACTAGCTACACATTAAAGCTCAAGTGCACAATAACTAGCTCCATATTTGACTTCAAGTGTATAATAACTAGCTACACATTAAAGCTCAAGTGCACAATAACTAGCTCCATATTTGACTTCAAGTGTATAATAACTAGCTACACATTAAAGCTCAAGTGCACAATAACTAGCTCCATATTTGACTTCAAGTGTATAATAACTAGCTACACATTAAAGCTCAAGTGCACAATAACTAGCTCCATATTTGACTTCAAGTGTATAATAACTAGCTACACATTAAAGCTCAAGTGCACAATAACTAGCTCCATATTTGACTTCAAGTGTATAATAACTAGCTACACATTAAAGCTCAAGTGCACAATAACTAGCTCCATATTTGACTTCAAGTGTATAATAACTAGCTACACATTAAAGCTCAAGTGCACAATAACTAGCTCCATATTTGACTTCAAGTGTATAATAACTAGCTACACATTAAAGCTCAAGTGCACAATAACTAGCTCCATATTTGACTTCAAGTGTATAATAACTAGCTACACATTAAAGCTCAAGTGCACAATAACTAGCTCCATATTTGACTTCAAGTGTATAATAACTAGCTACACATTAAAGCTCAAGTGCACAATAACTAGCTCCATATTTGACTTCAAGTGTATAATAACTAGCTACACATTAAAGCTCAAGTGCACAATAACTAGCTCCATATTTGACTTCAAGTGTATAATAACTAGCTACACATTAAAGCTCAAGTGCACAATAACTAGCTCCATATTTGACTTCAAGTGTATAATAACTAGCTACACATTAAAGCTCAAGTGCACAATAACTAGCTCCATATTTGACTTCAAGTGTATAATAACTAGCTACACATTAAAGCTCAAGTGCACAATAACNAAAAAATACGTTTTTTTGGGTGACATAAAAATTATAAAAATTAAAATTTCTTAAAATTTAACTTGTGTTCTCCATTTTTTGGTAGTTTGTGGTTTAATTAAATGGTATATGATATATATTATCTTATATAATATCAATATGTTGCCAATTTCATAGGTTATTAATCATTTTTATGCAATTAGAGATTTTTCAGATTTAATGAAAAAGTACATGTTATAAAATGGTGAATAAAATCAAAACAAGGCCGGTGACCCTATGTTTTTATTTCATTTTTCATATAGTATTTGTATGTAGTACTTGAATATACATTTTAAGCAAAAGTTATTAGATGGAAAAAATTCAGCAAAACTGCCGCAACACCCCTTAAACGAAAAATACGGTAAAAGTAGAAAGTGTCGTTCCTGATAAGATAATGCTGACTTCACCCAGAACGTGGCTAAATTGAACAATAATTAGTTGCATGCTCAACCTCAGTTGCAGCATAATTTAGTTAAGTTTATATCAACAACTTCTTTTCCATTTTTCATCTTACAAAGTTTAATTTTGTTTGCACAAGATCAAACAAGACTATTGCAAAGCAATAAAAGTCCACTACCAGCTCCACCATTGTCAGAAATTCCACCATTGTCAGAATATTTTTTTTATTTGTTGCCATAGCAACCAGAATTTTTGATGTAGGAACAAAATGAAATGACGTGCATAATGTCCATATTGCCATCTCTCCATGTTCCAAGTTTCATGAAAAAATATTAAGAACTTTTAAAGTTATGGCAGGATCCAGAAAACCAACATTTTCAGCAGTTTTCTAGTGTATTTGTTGTCATAGCAACCAGAATATTTGACGTAAGAAGAAAATGAAATAACGTGCATAATGTCCATATTGCCATCTATCCAAGTTCCAAGTTTCATGCAAAAATATTAAAGACTTTTAAAGTTATCGCAGGATCCAAAAAACCACCATTTTCAGCAGTATTTCTAGTCTATTTGTTGCCATAGCAACCAGAATTTTTGACGTAGGAACAAAATGAAATGACGTGCATAATGTCCATATTGGCATCTGTCCATGTTTCAAGTTTCATGAAAAAATATGAAGAACTTTTAAGTTATCGCAGGATCCAGAAAAGTGTGACAGACTGACGGACTGACAGACTGACGGACAGAGTGCATACCATAAGTCCCCTCCGGTGAAACTGGTAGGGAACTAATAAGCAAGCATTTTGTAAATGGAGAATAGTAAGTACAGTGATGTAATATATGGTGATTTCAATATTTGAAAGATCAGACAACCTTTATTGCACAAAAACTAGTCCCATAATCCTCCTCTCATTCTCACCTTCCAAGGTTATTGCATGTCTGTGAGAACCATTCTCTGCTGCTGATAGCCAAAAACATTTGCCAACATCCAACCACATTTGTAAATACTCAATCATAGACTGCAGGTCTGAACAAAAGCTAAATGCAGTGGGGTCATACATAAAACAGGTGTCTTTATTACATGGCAAAAACATTGTGTCTGTCTCTTCCCAGGAAAGATCTTTAACAGATTCCAGTACTATATGTATTGTTGGAACAGTGTATGACACACATAAGTCCTCCTAAATCATAGAACCCCACTTCAAACACCAGGTATCATCAGCTACCCTGACAATGGCATCACCTCTTAAACCAATTTCACCTTTTGAAAAGTTGCTGCAACACAAAATACTGCCAATCTTGGCTCAAAGGCATATTCTGGAAGATGCAGCAGTCTTTCACTGGGCTTCCTATAAATAAAGCTTGAGAAAAACACATTCTTTCTACATTAGTTTAAATTAACTAAATAGACTTGTAATTGCTGTTTACTACAGGAACATTAGCTTCTGATTATGAGTTAGTTTTACTCGTGGAATGGAATTCTCTTGAATAGACCTTGTAATTTTTATAACCACCAAATATAATTATAACTATAGAGCGCTTCAGGAAAAGTACATAGAAAATACAATGAACTAGGTTCGTTAGTGTTGAGTAAAGGTAAGAGTAAGGCTTAGAAACATTGAGACCAGCGGCCTTGGCCAGAAGTCAACAAAGTTAATAATGGAATAAGACCAATGCAAAATGTACCAATAGAAAATTGTATGTTTAGAAGGTATAAAAACATTTACTATAACAAGAAATATGGCTGTAAGAAACACATGCCCCTGATGTGTGACAGCCAATTAACATAGCATGTAAGCAAACAATTCTTTTTAACTGTTGCCGTACACATAAAGCCGTTATCACAATTGTGACATTGACCTTTAAGCGAGCACCATATGGTGCCTACAACATGTCATCTCAAAATGATGAAACAATTGTCCAAAGCACAACAGAGAAAAAAGAACCGATAGTCACAAGAACATCCACTATCAAATAATAACCATATATGGACTATGCACAAACTTCAAAAGTCCAATGTGAACTTGACTTCCAAGTCAGCAGCATGGTTGTTTTCACACAATTAGTCATCGATATGTTCATAATTTGTGTCAATTTATTTCAAAATAACATTATGCAATTCAAAGTTATGGGCCAGACCCACACATGTACCATTACTTTAAACATACATGTATAAAAAGATGGGCAAATTCCAAGTGTCATCTGTGACCTTGACCTTCAGGCAAGCAACACTGTTATTGCCGCGCCACCTAGTTGTCATGTGACAATTATTTGTGGCAATTAGTTTTGAAATCCCATCATGCGCAAGAAAGTTATGGACCTGACAGGAACGTGTATTTTCACTATATTCATTTATGGAATTTGTGTAATCTTAGTGTCCACCTCAACCTTGACCTTGAAGCCAGCAACATTGCGCATGTGACTTGTTGTCCTGACATAATAATCACAACATGCCAATTTATTTTGAAATCCAATTATGCGTGACAAATTTACGAACCAGACACAAACATGTACTATAATGCAAGCATATGAGGTAATTGCACAAACTCCAAGTGTGCACTATGACCTTGATATTTAAACTAGCAACATTGTTGTTGCAAGTGACACATTGTCTTGATATGCTGATCATTTGTGGCAATTTAATTCAAATCCAATCATGCATAACAACAAAGTTATGGGCCAGACAGGAACATATACTTCGACTATATCCATAAGGAACATGCAAAATCTTCAACTGTCCACTGTGACCTTGAAGCAAGCAACATGGTTTTGCATGCACGCGACACTTCGTCTTGATGTGATGATGATTTGAGCCAATTTATTTTGAAATCCCATAATGCATGACAAAGTCATGAGCCAAACAGAAAATGTCTTCCCCCCCCCCCCCCCNCCCCCCCCCACACACACACATCAACACTAGCACACATGGTATTACAGAAAATGGCAACACTACATGTAATTCCGCTATTATCACCCAAAATTCAAAAAAATGTAAAAGTGCATTAACAAAGTGCTCACTGCGCTAAAAATATATAATTATAAAACCAACACATTTAACATGGCTTCCCGAAAAGAGACTGGACCTACCATGTATCCTCTGGACTCGTTTGTTTTTAAAATGGTTTGGTGAGGCAAGCTTTCTCTTCTTTCCTATATTCTCATGAACTGGAAGATGTGCTGAAACGACACAAACACACAACTTTTATGACCATAATAAGCCCCATTTAACCCTTTGCATGCTGGGAAATTTGTCGTCTGCTAAAATGTTGTCTGCTAAATTTCTAAAATTAGCATTTTCTTCAATTTTTTTTTCAAAGAATACTATCAGAATAGCAAACAGTTTGGATCCTGATGAGATGCCACGTTTTGTGGCGTCTCATCTGGATCCAAACTGTTTGCAAAGGCCTTTAAAATTCGGTTCCTGCGCTCAAAGGTTAAGATAGCAAAACCAACCTAACAATCTGTTAGCATAAATACTCAAAATAAATGATAAACATTAAGAACTTTCCACAGACCAAACAGCCGTCCCCTACCAAGTTCATGTTGTTGGATTGGGTACTTCTTTAGTGGTTGCAAGATAAGGGGCCGTATTCACCAACCCATTATTAGACTTAGAATAAAGAATGATCTTAGACTCAATCAAAATGGCCTAGAGTTGCATATATACAGGCTAAAAATTGTGCTTATATTATTAACAAATTGTTCTTAACGAAGAATTTTACAATTATAGGTTACAGTTTACTGCCAAGCTAGATTTTACTTTCAAGTAGTTTTAATACATAACAGTTTTAAGAATATTCTTTATTTTTAGACTTAAGTGTAAGAATCAACTGGTGAATACTGGATTTCTGTAATAATAGCATTAACATTTTTGTCGGACGAAAAAATTAAATAATTAGCATATTCCCGATATTCACATACCAAGTTTCATCGACCTAGTTAAGTACGTATTGAGTTGTTGCAGGATTCAGATGTTAGTTTTCATTTATTTCTGTAACAATAGCAACCATAATTTTTGTCTGACAAAACAATTGAAATAAAATGCATATTCCCCATAATTATGTTCCTTTTTCCACATCCCAATTTTCATCAGCCTCCCATAAGTACGGACTGAGGTTGAACCTTTATTCCCGTTTGGTTTCACCAATATTGGACTAATTAACAATTATCAACAAACTAGCTTAACTAGGCATAAATAAAGAATTGAAAACCAGAAGGGATCAACTGAGGCTGAAATGAATTGCACTTGTTTCTTTGTTGTGTGCAATGCTAGAAAAGAGCATTTTGTTTGAACAAATGATCACATGCACTTCATATAACAACCATATATATCAATAAGGATGTGAATTCCTGAATATTAAGGCAGAAATATTACCCCAACTGCAAAGATCAGTACTGTTGATCAAAGATCTTGTTTCTATGACACTATCTCCCTCCTTAGGCATAGCACACTCTTCCAGAACCATTTTTTACACACTTGAAGCAAGGATTACTCCCCTTTGTTTCACTGATGACATTTGAAATCAATTTTTCACACATTAATAACATCTTTTCCATATACTACACCCATCAGATAAAATGCAGCAAACTTCACCAGAACCCTGTATATAGTATTTCCATACACAGGCATAAAAGATTAAATCCTTTTTTTCTTTCATTATAAAACACAATGGAAATATGTAAAATTTACTCCAATAATAAACCAGTGTTTGTCACACTCAATAGTCAATCCAATAAATTAATAAACATAAAAAAATAATTTAAATAAATAATATATAAATTAACTATCACAAGCATTCCATTATGTACACAAGCACACAAAGTGAGTCCAACACTTATCACAGCCACACTTCCATCATGTTATGATGACACATGATAGCCTGCACAAGCCAGAAGGCTTATCAGTAGCCATCAGCACACAGCAACTTATTACTGTTATCTGAGCCACTAATCTAGCTATCAACATTACTTTCCTCAGAGCCACCAATCAAGCCATGAGCAGAAGCCTGGCCCACCCTGTTGCAACTCACTCAGAACTCACTGATACCCTATCAACCTTTTCACACCTACACAGGCACTCACAGGACATTTGGTCAAGGCTTTGGTTTTTTGTTGTTTTTTTTTTCACAAAAATATTTGTAAATAGGTCATTATGTTGCGGTTTAAGTTTACAACATTATTTCTATTGTATTTAAATACATTAAAATAAAGATATTATTATCACTTATAATAAAATAATTTGACATTAAAATGCATATTCACAACCTGATCAGTAGGAATAGCCATTTATATCTCAACTTGAAAGTTATATTGTGTTACAAAATAAGAAACAAAGAGTTTTGCCTCTATTACTCCAAAAATATTTGTACAAAATTTATCTTTTGCTGCCATGAAATTCAAAAATCAGGGATGCAATATATAATCCCAAAATAACAGAATTTCAACTACCGTACTTTTTTTCAAGCTTGCCAGAAATTACCCAATTAAACTCAATCAACTAGAAATGTGTCAATTCGACACGGAAGCCCCCGCATTCCTCTTTAGTCTGAAAACTGAAAATGTATATATAAAAAAAGAGCAAAATATGGAAGTGCGCATGATCTCTTTCTGGCTTAATGTTTGTAAAGTTTCAGATCTGTAGTAGCAGTTCATTTCCAATTCCGTGTGAAACACATCAAAAACAAGGGCTGTTTGGAAAACATGCATGCCCCCCAAATGGGATGTCAGTTGAAGTGGCAGCCATTGTGTGACCTTGACTTTTGACCTAGTGATCTGAAAATCAATAGGGGTCATCTGCAGGTCATGACCAATGTCCCTATGAAGTTTCGTGATCCCAGGCATAAGCCTTTTTGAGTTATCATAAGGAAACCATTTTACTTCTTCAGGTCACTGTGACCTTGACATTTGACCTAGTGACCTGAAAATCAATAGGGGTCATCTTCCACATGACCAATGTCCCTATGAAGTTTCGTGATCCCAGGCCTAAGTGTTCTTGAGTTATCATCCGGAAACCATTTAACTGCTTCAGATCACTGTGACCTTGACCTTTGACCTAGTGACCTGAAAAACAATAGGGGTCATCTGCCTGTCATGACCAATGTCCCTATGAAGTTTATTGATCCCAGGCCTAAGCGTTCTTGAGTTATCATCCGAAAACCATTTAACTGCTTCAGGTCACTGTGACCTTGACTTTTGACCTAGTCACCTGAAAATCAATAGGGGTCATCTGCCAGTCTTGACCAATGCCCCTATGAAGTTTTGTGATCCCATGCCTAAGCGATCTTGAGTAATCATCCAGAAACCATGTGGTGGACGGACCGACCGACGGATGGACCGACGGACGGACCAACATGTGCAAAACAATATACACCCTCTTCTTCCAAGGGGGGCATAATAAATAAAATGGGACATAACTCCGGTTGCTTAGAAAATGTCCTAACCAAAACATTAAAGTTCGCAGATTCACATGCTGGTTAATATGTTTGTGTAGTTTCAGCTCTCTATCAGCATTTTATTTTGAGAAATTTGCACAAAAAATGTAGGAGGAGTTGCCAACAGAAGCTTTATATATAAATGTATACAAAGGGCAATAACTCCTTTAAAATAATGTGACTTTGAAGCCGTCACAATGTGCGCTGTAGCACGTGTAGATAAATATTCTTATATTCTGTTAATGTCCAGCTTAAATCGCAAGCAAAATGTAAAAGGAGTTCTGAACAAAAATTGTATATGTAATTTTGAACAAAGGGCAATAACTCTGAAAAAAGAAAAGAACAAGCAAAACCCTTGTCTATTTGCACTGAAAAACTGGGAGATAATTATTCTGTTAAAGCTTGACAAAAAACGCACGCCTATGTACAAGGAGTTGGGCACAGAAGCTTACACAGGGTTCATACAAAAATTTCAAAACGGAATTCAAGCACTTTTAAAGCACTTTTCAAGGTCAAAACAGAGAAATTCAAGCACTTTTCCTATGTGCAACTTTGAAATGTTTTTAAGTACTTTTTATGACGATGCTTATGAAGATGTCTTTGAACATAAATAACAACTCAATGTAATTAAACATAGTTGTGCTTATTTAGTAATGAAGCATCAGCTGCATAATCACTTCAAAACCTGTACCAGAAACAAGATAGGAGAAGAATTAATATAATTGGATCTATATGGCGTGAAATAAGCTGAAAGCTTGGAAAGAATGAATATGGTTTTAACACTTTAAATATTGATTATTTAATTTTCAAGCCCTTTTCAAGCCAAATTCAAGCACTTTCTAAGCACTTTTCAAGGCAATGTTTGAAAATAAGCACTTGAAAGCACTCCAGATTGTTTTTAAGCACTTTTCAAGGTAAACCTTGATTTTCAAGCACTTTTCAAGGTCTGTATGAATCCTGTTACATATGTCATTTCATACAAAGGGCAATAATTCCTTAAAAAATGACTGAAGCTTGTTGACACCTGGTTAGTTAACCTAGTGAGTGAATTCCTATAAGAACAATATCGGTAACCAGGCTTTGTGCCCAGCCAGTGGAGGCTTATCAGCTCCCTTCCACCCCTTGCAGTGGTGATGCAACCACAGCCATAGTGATGGATGGAACCACTCACATCTGGCTGGTCTTGTTGGCATTAATTTACACCTCTGATAACTTAAATGATTTTGGGAAAACCCATTGAATATCATATATTTCAAGGTATTGCCAAGTTTTAGTTATTATTTGGAGTCGTTATTTGTATTATATCCATTATCAACCTCACCAATTAACTCTTACCCTAACTCTCATCATCATCATCAAAAAAGAACAACACCATCATGATCCGGCAATAACATCATCATTATTGTTGCTACCACCAGCATCATCATCTACATCAAAATCATTATCACCAATAACAGCACCACCACCATCATTACCCTCTTCATTGAAAACTGACACTGTAACCTCCTATCACAAAAACATCAAAACCATTATTAGAATTAGACAATCTCAAATTATTCAACAACAACCTTGTCTAGATTTGATGGTCACAAGGTTCCAATACATTATATTTATTATTATTATCTTCACTTGTACATGGACATTCCCACCTGGAGTTGATCTGCAGTATTATAGGCATGAATGATGGGCATGTCATTCATTAACTGACTTTTCTCAGCACAAATATTTAACTACCATGACAGCTTTTCACGTGCTTTTCGTATGCCAACATGTTTTGCTCTGGATAATTTGGAAGTTTGTATCACATTTGAGTACGCTAAATATTGCTTACTCTTGATCATTTTTACAAAATTTTCAAACAAAATTTATCAAATATTAAGTGTCAATATTAGATATTTCACAAAAGAAATAGACCAGCAAGTTCACATAACCAATTCAAGTAGTTTCATTTTATAGATGATGGGTCTTGAAATTGTAATAATAGTATACTTATGACCAGAATAGATGACCACCTGACAACATAACACTATGCTTTGAAACAACGCTTTAAACAACGCTTTGAAACAACAACAAACAGACTTTTAAGCTATCCTTACATACTTATACTCTGCATACACGTTTTTAGGAACTACTGTAGTGTCTCAACAAGCGTTCTCAATGAAATTTGCAGAGCTCTTAAGAAAATTAGTTTGTAAATAAATCAAGTCTGGTGGAATGTCATGTTTAAATGCATTTACACAAAACTGTTTAAATTACCATTCCAGTAACTTACAGGTTAACAAAAAAAATAAAAATAACAAACATCTTTAATCTTACTTTGTTTACCTGGATGTTTTTACAATCGATATAATTGGCATCTGTAGTTACAGATATTCTGTTTTAATGCAGAATAATTGAAAACAGAAACATAAACACACAGAATATCTATGCAAATAATGTTTTTAATTGCCCTGGCACACACAAAAAACTTGCTACTTTAAAACCAACAAGATGCTACATTCAATGAACACATATGCCCCCAGTGGAAGCCTTGTCAGTATTGAGTCATACAAAAAAGGGGCATAACTCTGCTAAATTGCAGGTCAGCGTTATGAGCCTTGGTCAGTGACTTCATAATGATCCACAAAAACATATGTGAATTTTCAATTGAATATATGTAGTTGAGATATGGAGATATTTCATGTTTACTTTAACAAGAGCATTAACCTTAACATTTACCTTAACACGGACTCCGACAAAAAAAGCTCATTTTTAACTGTATAGTCATGCTTAAATGTAAATGATTAACATCATGTAAATACCAATCAGATCACAACTTGGTTTGGAAAGTTTACCTTTCATAATTTAATCATGTTATTAAATAAACCTACATATGCAATTGAGTTAGCATTATCCTATTACTATGGGAAACAAGCTTATGTGCAGTGCAATTATTATGCCATTAAAAGTTGATGCTTTTTAAAAGCATGTTTATATTGAATTTTTATTTTATACACATAAGTTTATCTTACTGGTATGAACAAATTCAACAACAAAAAATCAAATTTAAAGTCTGTACACATGTAAACCAAATAAATGGATTAATTATATTGTGAAACCAGTTTTGTGGAGTTTATTTTGTATCGCAAATTCCAAGCAAAAAAATCCCCAAAATATCATGGAACTTTCAACAGATTTTGAAGTATTGTTCTTAAAGACATCATTTTATGGTTATATTAATTCAACATAATAAAGTCTTCTCTTAAGATGACGGTGCATGAGCCATAGAATGGGCTAACCACAGCAGCTGCACTCTACAATGAGCCTTAGGCTGAGCTAACCACAGAAGATGTGGCTTGTGGGTTACAATGAGCCCGTTGGGCTAACCACAGCATATGTGGCTGGGCCTATCAGCAGGGTGATGAGCTGTCAGGGATGGGCCATTGCTTTCAGACGTTACTTCCAGAAACACATATGAGCCTCGCTCTGGGAAAACGGGGCTTAATGCATGTGGGTAAAGAGTCATCCCAGAATAGAGGCCACACCGGTTACGTTGGCACAGCTGGATTGCATAAATGCAGTGACTTAGCTGTAGTTCCACAGTAATTAAGATGAATTAGCCTATTTTATTGGCTTAGCAATACGATTTATGTCTAATTATAAATCAAGTAAGAATTGACATAATAGTTGTTCTGAACATTAGGCTTAAAAGGTTCTTGTCTGTTCTCTATAATGTCAGTATTAATGTTATCTCTGAAGTTTCCATGCATACATGTATATGTATCAGATTCCAGACAGTTCACACTGTTTCATTCATCTCATAGTTCAAAGGAGAGCAGCTGAATTCCCAGGCATGGTTCCCTGCCTGCTGTAGCACCCTCTACATCCTGGGTAACACAAGAGGTACAACCACAAACTGTACATGCTGATGATGTAAATGAGCTGCAAAATAGGTAAATGATTGTTTTATAATGAAACATAATGAGAAAAGTTGAAGAAGTGCAGGTTGGCAGTGAACAATCTCTAAGATTGAAAGTAAGTGAGTATTTTTGTTGTAAATAAGAGACTTGGGGAAAAAACAACCTCCCTATCACTCACATGGCCACACTGGAAAGAAACAATGAAAAGTCTGAAAATCTAATTAACAGAACAAGAAAATTAAGATTTAGGTCATTTTTAGCAGAGTTTAACATTTTCTAATAGACTATTTTAGAACAGTTTCCAACATGTGGCTGAATACTTTACAGAGAACAATCTGGTTTTTGTCTGTAACGGACAGCCAAGCATCTCTGTCCATGACCAAGTATATACAACATACAACTGCAGCAACAAAGCACACAAGAAGACAGCAAAGCAAAGTGTCATCCCTGATAAGCCTGCTTGGACTGCACAGGCTAATCTGGGACGACACTTTACGCACACGCATTAAGCCCCTTTTTTCCAAAAATGAGGCTCAATTCCTGAAAAACAAAAGCAAAACATCAGTCATCTCTGACCATGTCCGAATCATCACCAAGTACACCTTTCACCCCATTGGCATATTACAGTTGACTGAATGCCCCTGGTGTCAGAAAGACAAAACATGGAACAGCAATCTGAAAAGCTGTGAAGCATGATCAAACTCTAATGGACCCTTCAAAGCCACAGACAAGGCGATGAATAGACTGGATTGTATAAAATATATTCCTTGAAATCATAGAACATAAATTGAAGTTAATTTTTGTGTCAATATATTTTTTTTAACTTTCTGAGGAGTTTGATATGATATACATAAACTTTATTTATACAGGAAAGAAACATACATTATTAGTAAGAGTTTCCTTCCACCAGAGAGATCTTTTGGCCTCATTAAAGCAATTCAGCCAGCAGTGACATCATTTGATCACATATATCTGTTAATATATGTGAATACAAAAGCAAGTCGAGCACTGATCAAATCAACAAGTAGGTCAGGGAGATCATACGATTTTGTTTGCAAGGTAAAAGTCAGTTCATTTAATATTTTAAGTATCTAAATAAACAAAAAGTCCAAATTGCCTACAAAAAAGCCAGCCATTTTCCCCCATTAGTTCATTCAGTCAGAAGTATAATCTGTTAGTCTCCCACTGTCACCCCATTGTTGCAAGTCCTCTTAGTACATCACCACATGAGACAGAGCTTGCTGGCACAGCAAAGTGGAATCATTATGAGCCCAGCAAGTATTGCCCCATTGGCATTTGTTCTAATGCAATTACCACAGCAAAGCAATGAGGATTAGAGTCTTGCACTGATTCAAACAACAGATGTGAAGTATTATGAGGACATTGGCAGTTGAATAAGAACCTGCACAGAAGGTAATATATTCTTTCTAAAAATAACAATCTGCTGACAGTACCACTAGGCTCTTGCTTTTTATGTTCAACCACCTTTCAATATATGAGCCTCACTCTAGGAAAACCGGGCTTAACCCTTTGCATGCTGGGAAATTTGTCGTCTGCTAAAATGTCGTCTGCTGAATTTAAAAAAAAAACATTTTCTTAGATTTTTTACAAAGAATACTATCAGAATAGCAAACAGTTTGGATCCTGATGAGACGCCACGTTCTGTGGCGTCTCATCTGGATCCAAACTGTTTGCAAAGGCCTTCAAAATCCGGTTCCAGCGCTCAAAGGGTTAATGCATGTGCATATAGTGTCATCCCAGATTAGCCTGCGCAGTTAGCACAGGCTAATCAGGGATGACACTTTACGCACATATATTATAAGCCCATTAAGCTGCTCAAATATGTGAAAAACTGATTCATGATAACAAATGTGCCAATGTGCCACCAGCATACCCAGTAAGCACATTTTTTTTTGTAATTCTTAGCAAACAACATTTTATGTCCATCATCCACATTACTTTTGCCACAAATCCAATAAAAGACCTTTCAACCTCTGGGGAGGTGGCCCAGCTATAAAATGGATGGATGGTAGCAACCGTGAAATCCCATTATGATGTGAATGGCCTTCCTGATCATGTTTTCTACAAGCCTTTCACTGCTGAGATGGCAAAAAATAACCACAGTGAAATGCTTAATGCTTATCATAAACCTTTCTAAATACCTGGGCTTATCAGGAAAACAGTAGTATAAAGTGACAACCTACATAAAATACACATTTACGAGTGTTAAAATGACAAACTGCTTCCATGAAATGATGCTGATGAATAAACATTTTAAAGAACGAGCATTAAGATGCTATTTTGCAGATTATCTTACTTCCTGTTTACAAACAGCAGAGATCCTATCGAAGCATTTGAGTCTAGCCCTGGGTAAATGGGGCTAAATGCAGTCTGCACAGGCTAAACAGGGACGACACTTTCCGTCTGAATGGGATTTGTTTTAAAAGGAAGTCTCTTCTTAACGAAAATCCAGTCAAGATGAAAAGTGCGCAGCACAGGCTAATCAGGGACGACACTTTATACATATGCTTTAAACCCTGTTTTCCCAGAGAGAGGCCCATTTTAATCTCAATACCACCCAGGGAACAGAAATGAGAATTGATCAAGCAGGGGAGAGATACCCAGAACATATAACCATGCAACCAGATGTTTAAACATTTGAAGCCAAATTAAACTTGTTTGTATTTTTGGAATTGATTTCTGTGTACAGATGCAGATTCATGTATAGGCAGGGGAAACACATGGACAGAATGTGCCATGATTGTTCTGTTCACAACAACTACATCACTTTATCTTGTCTCACATCCAGACACCTCTTTCAGACAAAATACACTAATACACAACTCCATTACACCAATGCACATAATTTAGTTTTAAAGTCTTTGCTATGATTTAACGCTTTAAAAATTCACACCATGTAATTCAAAGCATTTTAACAAGGGATCAATAATAAGATCAACATATTAAGTTCCCAGCAAACAAGATGTTTATTGTTTGCCATTTGTGCATGGCACACATTATCTTTAAGAATATCCATTGCATCAATTGTGTTTGAAATTATCCATTTGCATAACAATAAATTGCATCGCCTTGCCTGAAATTGTGACCATCCACTGCACCCCAACAACTTTCTGCACATCGTTTTAACCTCTACCACTTTGTAATTATCCAAGGCACCTCTATATACAACTTTGTGATTATCCATGGCACACCTACAACTAAATGGCTATCCATTGCCCCTCTAAAACTTTGTGGCTACCAATTGCCCCTCTACAACTTTGTGGCTATCCATTGCCCCTCTACAAATATGTGGCTATCCATTTTCCCTCTACAACTTTCTGCTATCCAGTACCCCTCTACAACTTTCTGCTATCCATCGCCCCTCTACAACTTTGTGGCTATCAATTGCCCCTCTACACCTGTGTGGCCATCAATTGCTCCTCTACAACTGTGTGGCCATCAATTGCCCCTCTACAACTATGTGGCTATCAATTGCCCCTCTACAACTGTGTGACCATCCATTGCCCATTTACAAATGTGTGGCCATCAATTGCCCCTCTACAACTGAGTGGCCATCAATTGCCCCTCTACAGCTTTGTGGCCATCAATTGCCCCTCTACAACTGTGTGGCCATCAATTGCCCCTCTACAACTGTGTGGCCATCAATTGCCCCTCTACAACTTTGTGGCCACTAATTGCCCCTCTACAACTGTGTGACCATCATTTGCCCCTCTACAACTATGTGGCCATCAATTGCCCCTCTACAACTTTGTGGCAATCAATTGCCCCCTTACAACTGTGTGGCCATCAATTGCCCCTCTACATCTGTGTGGCCATCCATTATCCATCTGCAACTGTGTGGCCATCAATTGCCTCTCTACAACTGTGTGACCATCAATTGTCCCTCTACAACTGTGTGACCATCAATTGCCCCTCTACAACTGTGTGATCATCAACTGCCCATCTACAACTGTATGGCAATCAATTCCCCCTCTACAACTGTGTGGCCATCAATTGCCCCTCTACAATTTTGTGACCATCAATTGCCCCTCTACAACTGTGTGGCCATCAATTGTCCCTCTACAACTGTGTGGCCATCAATTGCCCCTCTACAAATTTGTGGCTATCAATTGCTCCTCTACAACTTTTTAACTATCCATTGCCCCTCTACAACTGTGTGGCCATCAATTGCCCCCTTACAACTGTGTGGCCATCAATAGCCCCTCTACAACTGTGTGGTCATCAATTGCCTATCTACAACTGTGTGGCCATCAATTGCCTTTCTACAAATTTGTGGCTATCAATTGTTCCTCTACAACTTTTTGGCTAGCCATTGCCCATCTACAAGTAAACTCTATGGCTATCCATTTCCCATCTACAACTTTGTTGCTATCCATTTTCCCTCTACAACTTTGTGGCTATCCATTGACCCTCTACAACATTGTGGCTATCTGTCTCCCCTCTGCAAATTTGTGACTTTCCATTGCACCTCTAAAACTTTGTGGCTATCCATTGCCCATCTACAACTTTGTGCTATCCAGTGCCCCTTTACAACGTTGTGGCTATGCGTAGCCCCACTACAAATTAAATTTGTGGCTATGCATTCCCCTCTACAATTTTGTGGCTATCCATTTTCCCTCTACAACTTTGTGATGATCTATTGCCCCTCCAGAACTTTGAGGCCATCCATTGCCCCTCTACACATTTGTGGCTATCCATTGCCTCTCCAGAACTGTGAGGCTACCCATTGCCCCTAAACAATATTGTGGCTATTCATTTCCCCTCTACAAGTTTGTGGCTATCGATTGCCCCTCTACAACTTTGTGACTATCCATTCCCTCTACAACTTTGTTCTATCCATTTCCCCTCAACAACTTTGAGGCTACCAATTGCCCCTCTACATGTTGTGACTATTCATTACCCCTCTACAACTTTGTGGCTTTCCATTCCCCTCTAAAACTTTGTGACTATACATTCCCCTCTACAACTTTTTGGTTATCAATTGCATCTCTTAATCTTTGTGGATATCCATTTTCCCTCTAAAACTGTGTGGCTATGCATTTCCCCTCTACAAATATGTGGCTATCCATTTCCCCTCTACAACTTTGAAGATACCTATTTACCTTTTACAACATTGAAGACATCTATTAACCTTTTACAAATTTGTGGCGATCCATTGCCCATCTACAACTTTGTGGCTATCCATTGCCCCTCTACAACTTTGTGGCTACCCATTTCCCCTCTACAACTGTGTGACTATCATTTTCCTCTCTACAACTGTGTGGCTATCCATTTCCCCTCTACAACTGTGTGAGTATCCATTTCCCCTCCACAACTGTGTGACTATCCATTTCCCCTCTGCAACTGTGTGACCATCCATTTCCCCTCTACAAATATGTGGCTATCCATTTCTCCTCTACAACTTTGAAGATATCTATTTACCTTTTACAACTTTGAAGATATCTATTTACCTTTTACAAATTTGTGGCAATCCATTGCCCATCTTCAACTTTGTGGCTATCCATTGCCCCTCTACAACGTTTTGACTATCAATTGCCCATCTACAACGTTTTGACTATCAATTGCCCCGCTTCAACTTTGTTTTAATGCATTTGTTTGCCCGTCTATAACTCTGTTTATATCAAGTGCACCTTTACAAATTTGTGGCTATCCATTGCCCCTCTACAACTTTGTGACTTTCCTCTGCCCCTCTTTAACTTTATGACTATAAATTGTCCCTCTCAAACTTGGTGGCTATCAATTGCGCACTTTCAACTTTGTGACTATCCAGTGCACGCCTATTGTTTATACTTTATTATGCCTTATTATATAAAGCTTGGGACTCTTTCATGTATTGAATTTATAATCAAAATTGATTTCGGGATGGATTTAAAAGCTGTTTGTTTAACATTACTGGCTCCTTTCTTATAAAATGCAAAGATAAAAATTAGTGCTAAACTAGTAAGTGCTAGACGGTGTTACCAAACGGTTTCAGATCATCAACAGTGTATTGATGTCTGGATGATAAATGGGGGTTATGAGTGTTAACAGAAGAGCTGATGAAAAGGAAAGCTATTCCCAAGTGTACAACAATGCTTAAAAGAATAAACATAATGGATAATTAGCCATCAAAATAAAGCTGCTACATAGCACAATACATCTGTTTTTCCTTCCTGGACTCAAGAATGTTTGTTTTGAATACATGATGAATTGTTTTGAACTCATGATGAACAGTGAGTAACAGTTAGACAGTGAATAGCTCAGAATAACTAGAATGTTTGTAGAATTATTCCATGGTCCAATTCACCAAATGTAAAAAACATGGAATGATGTTCTTAAAATATAATGCAACAAAACCATTAAATATCTGTGACAAAATTTACAGTTAAACAACAATAAAATGATTTAGGTGTGATAAAAATATGTTTTGCTACTTTTTACAACCAACAGTTTTGCATAAAGTTCAAATAAATGCAAGTTATAATTGAACATTTATTTTCAATGAAACAACAATCATTTAATAGCTAAATATGTGCATGCCAGGTGGCTACACTTCTGATTCTACAACTGGTATCTACAAGACTTTAAGCTGACTTGTATCAACAAACAACCATACCTTAACAAACCATTACCCAGTGCTTTTTCACAATGTTAGGAATGGGGCCAGAAGCCTTTGAATTTGGAAAAAAATGCGTCTTTTTGTAAAAAAAATGCGAAATTGGTGCTGTTGTATTTTTGCTAACAAATACTTTAAAAGTGAGAATGAAAGAGTGTTCAATATTGTATTTAGTAAGGTTCAACCAATACAGCTGGATAGTGAGATGAACTAAAAGTTAAGATTTTTTGTTTAATTATTTTATTTATAAACTTTTTTTTTTGGTAACCTTCAATTGGGAATGTTAGCCTGTCATAAGGGAAAATAATATGTTTTCTAGATTGTGTTTGCCCCAAATTGGATAAAAAATAACACTGATTACAAAGTCTGTGCTATACTGCAATAGGCACCATACTTGTACAGGAACAACAGATAAAAACAACTCATATTTGATTCAAAACAGGCTTCAAATTCTCAATCTCTGAGGTAAGAGGTGTATACAAAGCAGCAAGTGGCAGATTCCATTCATGTTAGGCCACCAAATAAACAGAGAGGCACAGGGAGTAACAAGAGAGGCATGTTCAGTCTCAACATCAGCTGATCTATGGAGCAATGATTGCACAATCCTTTAACCCTTTGCATGCTGGGAAATTTGTCGTCTGCTAAAATGTCGTCTGCTGAATTTCTAAAATTAGCATTTATTCTATTTTTTTTTTCTAAGACCACTATCAGAATAGCAAACAGTTTGGATCCAGATGAGACGCCACGTTTTGTGGCGTCTCATCTGGATCCAAACTGTTTGCAAAGGCCTTCAAAATCCGGTTCCAGCGCTCAAAGGGTTAAAAAACGCCAATTGATAAAATGCACTTGAAACTCAAGTTGAACAAGAGGGCCAGGATGGCCCTTAAACGCTTACCCGATTTTATGGCACACTTATTGTTTCAAAATAAACATGCTGATCTAGTTATTGACCAAACTTGACACAGATTAAAATATGGCATTGATTTTGTCAAGATAAACATTTTGACCAAGTTTCATCAAATTTGAGTCATTAACATGGCTTTTAGAGTGGTAACAAGGTTTTTTCAATATTTGGCCAAGTTTTCTAGTTTTTGGAGCCCCATGACCAACATTCAAATTTTGACTCGATATTTTCAAGATTAACATTCTTACCAAGTTTTATTAAGCTTGCTAGAGGGGTGGCTTCTGGAGGGGTAACAAGGTTTTTCCAAGATTTAACATGGTAACCTAGTTTTTGGATGCATGACCAGATTCAAACTTGACAAAGATATTTTCATGATAAACATGGTGACAGAGATTAATCCAGATTAAGTCATTAATGTGGCCTCTAGAGTGGTAACAAGTTTTTGTTAAGGTTTCACATGGTGACCTAGTTTTTTGACGCAAGTGACCCTGATTGATTTTTGCCAAGATATGGTCAAGACAAACATTCTTACCAATTTTCATCCAGATAGTCATAAATGTGGCCTCTAGAGTGATACATGTAGCAAGTTTTTTAAAACTCAAGCTAGCAAACTAGTATTTGAATGCCTGTGACCCAGATTCAATATCCACATAGATATGGTCAAGATAAACATTCTGACAAAGTTTCATCTGGACAAGATAAACATTCTGACAAAGTTTCATCAAGATTAGTCATAAATGTGGACTGTAGAGGGGTAACAAGGTTTTTCTACGTTTTCTATTTTTTGGGGCTTATGTGACACAGATTAAAATTTGGCCTTGATATTGTAAACAAAACATTTTGACGTTTTCATCAAGATTGAGCCATAAATGTGGCCTCTAGTGTCCTTACAATAAGTCTGGTGACCTAGTTTTAATATGCATGTGACCTAGATTCTTGGCCTAGATATTGTCAAGATAAACACTCTGACAAAGTTTCATCAAGATTGAGGCATGAATGTGGCTTCTAGAGTGGTAACAAGGTTTTTTTAAGATTGGACCAGGTGACCTAGTTTGTGGATGCACATAACCCAGATTCAAACTCAGCATAAATATTGTCAAGATAAACATTCAGACCAAGTTTTTCTAAGATTTAACCTGGTGACTTAGTTCTTGGACGCACACGACCCGGATTCAAACTCAGCCTTAGATTTTGTCAAGATAAACATTCTGACCAAGTTTCATCAAGATTGAGTCACAAATGTCGCCTAAAGCAGAAACTGATTTTTATCAAATTTGAATTGGTGAACTAGTTTTCCGCTGCAAATGACCCAGATTAGAACTCTTCCTAAATATAGGTAAGATAAATATTCTGACCAACTTTTTTTGTGATTGAGTCATAAATGTGGCCGCTATTGGTGTAACAAGATTTTGTCAAAGATAAGCATTATTAGCTCTTAATTTTTGGAAGCTCATGACCCAAATTTAAACTTAAATGTAAAGATAAAAAATTCTGACCAAGTTTCAACAAGATTGGATTCAAAATGTGGCTTTTTGAGTGGAAACAAACTAAAGTTTGCAACGCACATTACACGACACCCCATGATCGACCCCGGACAAAGGGTTACCACAATAGCTCACCATGAACATTTTATGATCAGGCTAGAAATTCTTCAAACTACATGCTTTTCTGCAACATGTGCAGCCAATTGTCAATAATGCCTGTAAGTACTTAACCCTTTGCATGCTGGGAAATTTGTCATCTGCTAAAATGTCGTCTGCTGAATTTCTAAAAATTAGCATTTTCTGCGATTTTTTTCAAAGAATACTATCAGAATAGCAAACAGTTTGGATCCTGATGAGACGCCACGTTCTGTGGCGTCTCATCTGGATCCAAACTGTTTGCAAAGACCTTCAAAATCCGGTTCCAGCCCTCAAAGGGTTAACAAGCTGCACCATGCACATGTTTTACCTTTGGCCTTTAGTGTAATCTTGACCTTTGCCCAAGAGGTGACAAACCTTCTCTACATAGTGAACATTTGTGGTATATCATGTTAAAATTGCATAATGAATGATGAAGTTACAGTCCTGTTTTATGGCCAAATTTTACCATTGACCTTAAAGTGTAACCTTGAACTTGGCAATAAGGATACAGTTGTTACACCTAACACTCAAGTCTCCACATAGTGAAAATGTGTGGAAAATTATAATAAAATTGCATGAATAAGATCCCATCAGATCAAAGCGCATTCCAGACACAAATATTTCTTGTATCAATCATTGATATGGGAGGTATATATAGTTCTTGGCATCACAAAAACACAGATGATATAACACTGAATATCAGTGATAACATTGAGACAAGAAGTGTTAAGCATCAGAAAAATCTCAGAGAAAATCACATGGATTGACATATGTATGCTGGTTTTATAGCGTGTGGTTGTTTTTAAAAAAGTTGTCAAAGTCTAAGAATTTCAAACCTTATATGAACAATATGTACAAAAAAGCCAATACATGATGGAAGTGGAATAACATGATATTTAAAAACATGCGTTCCAACTTACTTAAAAACAACACATTGAGTAATACTTTATTTCTTGATAGAGGTTGTTTGACACTCATACCATTATTGACCAGTGTAAGCTGTGAAGCAGAATCTTATTTACACATTTTAGAAGTTTTCTTTTAACAAGCATTTTTTCATAGCAAGTGTATTATTAGTAGTAATAAAGATTTTCAACAACAGTAAGTTATACCTGTGAAAATAACACTTAATGCGAGGTGACGGATAATAAAGACAAAAACAGAAAAAACAGGGAATAATGTTGATAAACAGTGCAAAGATATGACCAAAAGTGCCTGGACTCTTAATAACAGTACAGCTGATCACTCAAGAAGCTGGCATTGGTATTTGTCCTCATCAAACATTAGGGCGAGAAACAATTGTATTTCATAGAGAAATATTCAGCGGATATTCAACCAGGATCTACCAGAGCTTTTGTTTGGACCCAATATCAGTTCCTAACAAACATCATAAACCATAAACCTTCCAGAGCTGATGTTTGGACCCCATTCAAGATGATAACACTGACAACATACATACATGGTGGACCTACCAGAACTGTTGTTTGGACCCTTATCAGTTCAAACCAGAGATCATATGAGCCACGCTGTGGAAAAAAGGTCTAAATTTAAGTGTGTAAAGTGTCACCCCAAATTAGCCTATGCACTAAGCAAAGACTAAGCTTTTAGTCTCTCTCTTAAACGAAAATCCAGTTAAAGTGGAAAGTTTCTTCCCTTGATAGCCTGTGCAGACCTTAAGGGATGACACTTTACGCAAATGCATTAATCCTAGTTTCCCCAGAGTGCAGCACATATGTATCATGGACCTACCCGGGCTGTTGCTTGAGCTGTTCTCCACAACAAGGCATGCCATGTCGAGATATGGTCAGTCCGTGCGAGACCCTACCCGCATCTCTCACTGCACTGTACACTGCACAAGCCAGCTCGAACACATACAGTCAACCAGAAACTCCAGAAAACATTGAACACTTTGTATTGAAATTATTCTTAGAATGAAACTGTGTCCTTTTTAGTTTAGTTTACAAATAACTATTTTTCCTATAAGATCCCACTGGAATGCTTCACCATTGTAACCTAGTACCTACATTGGTCCTTGTGACTCTGAATTGATCCCAACAATTAATATAACCTAAATAAATAAATTCCTATAGTCACATTTAAACGCTTAATTCATTACTACATTTTCACTGTCAACCTGTTTTGCTTCTAAAAACGAATCCATGATCCACACACGGATTCAACACAAGACAGTCCAATCCACTTGGGCTACACCGCACTATATCTTCTATTGTATGTGACCACAGTGCAGGACAGCACCACACACAACCATTGTTCACGGTACTGCACAACGAGAGACTGACACTGCGGCTCCATTCCCAGAGTCGACCCGATCACTGCCACCCCCGCTTCGCCATGGAGAAGATTCTCCACTAGGAAGACAGTGGCATTATTCCAGAGCTATCCAACCTACTCAGCAGTTTGTAGTTCCCTGTGCCTGCTGCTTGTCACTGGCACTTTACCTCAAAGCTACCCAGGTAATCAAGGTACAACGTTGATTTCATGTTCTCTGCATACCATTCATAACAATACACAACATGAAGCCAACTACTCTATCGCAATCTCAGATACAATCTGACAACAGCCAAATCACATTCACCGTTTTTTCTCCCTCCAACCTAGACCCATATTCACAAATCAATTCTTAAGACTAAATTAAAAAAAAATTATATTCTTTAAACTATAATATTCTACTAATAAAGTGCAGTTCAATATGACTTGGAAGTAAACGACTCTTACTACACAATTCTCCATTTAGAACAATTAGCAACATATGAAGCCTGTATACATTCAAACTCTGAAGAATTTTTCTTGGGTCTATATCTTTCTTTTTTTCTAAGTCTAGGAAAACAGAGCCTGCACTTTATCATGCAGAGTGGTAATCCTTTGATTCCAAAAGCGCTCCTGAATTGACCACACTTTACAATACATTATAATCCTTCATTCCATTCTCATCAAAAACACCAGATGTTTAAATGATGTTCCCTCCCACCTTCAATCACCTCATGTAATCTATGGATCCAGTATTACCTTGGTGCTGACATCAGTTCACTGAAGTACTGGTACCCAGTTCTCAGAAATGAAAAGCACATCCTGTTAAGAAATCCAAATGTTTGACAGAAATCATTTCCTCAGCCAAATTTTAAATACTACAAATGCAATGCATGATTTTAAGATAAGATTCAAGTTCTGCAATTTCTCATCAGGTTTGTCTAGATGATCATGAATGGGGTGCAGTGTCTGTGATACTGAGATCTTCTGGGATTATCATAAACACTATTTCTTGTACACGTTTGGAATTAATGTTGTAGAAAATTATAGAGCCCACAAAACTATAAAATGAACAGGATAGTGAACCTTAACAGTAACAACAGTTAACAGTGACATACCACTGAGACTTACATGAAAATGGAGACATACAACTAACACTAACCACTAAACAGTGACCAACAACTCAGACTTACCACAGAACAGTAACCTACAACTAAGAATGACCACTTAACAGTGAGCTACAACTAAGAATAACCACTTAACAGTGACCTACAACTAAGAATTACCACTTAACAGTGACCTACAACTAAGAATGTCCACTTAACAGTGACCTACAACTAAGAATGACCACTTAACAGTGACCTACAACTAATATTGACCACTTAACAGTGACCTACAACTCAGAATGACCACTTAACAGTGACCTACAACTAAGAATGACCACTTAACAGTGACCTACAACTAATACTCGCCACTAAACAGTGACCTACAACTAACACTAACCACTTAAAAGTGATCAACAACTAACACTAACCACTTAAAAGTGATCAACAACTAACACTAACCACTTAACAGTGACCCACAACTAACACTTACCACTTAACAGTGACCTGTAACTAATACTAACAACTTAACAATGACCTACAACTCAGACTCACCACTTTACAGTGACCCACAACTAACACTTACCACTCAAAAGTGACCCACAACTAACACTAACCACTTAACAGTGACCCACAACTAATACAAACCACTTAACAGTGACCTACAACTAATACTCACCACTTAACAGTGACCTACAACTCAGACTCACCACATAACAGTGACCTACAACTAAGACTCACCACTTAACAGTGACCCACAACTAACACTAACCACTTAACAGAGACCTACAACTAACACTAACCACTTTTCAGTGATCTACAACTAAGACTGACCACTTAACAGTGACCTACAACTAAAACTAACCACTTCACAGTGACCTACAACTGAGACTTACCACTTAACAGTGACCTACAACTAACACTTACCACTTAACAGTGACCTACAACTAACACTAACCACTTGACAGTGACCTAAAACTAAGACTAACCACTTAACAGTGACCTACAACTAATAATCACCACATTACAGTGACCTACAACTAACACTAACCACTAAACAGTGACCTGCACCTAATACTCACCACATAACAGTGACCCACAACTAACACTAACCACTTAACAGTGACCTACAACTAACACTAACCACTTGACAGTGACCTAAAACTAAGACTAACCACTTAACAGTGACCTACAACTAATAATCACCACATTACAGTGACCTACAACTAACACTAACCACTAAACAGTGACCTGCACCTAATACTCACCACATAACAGTGACCCACAACTAACACTAACCACTTAACAGTGACCTACAACTAACACTAACCACTTATCAGTGATCTACAACTAAGACTGACCACTTAACAGTGACCTACAACTAAAACTAACCACTTAACAGTGACCTAAAACTGAGACTTACCACTTAACAGTGACCTAAAATTAACACTTACCACTTAACAGTGACCTACAACTAACACTTACCACTTGACAGTGACCTAAAACTAAGACTAACCACTTAACAGTGACCTACAACTCAGACTCACCACATAACAGTGACATAAACTAAGACAAACCACTTAACAGTGACCTACAACTCAGACTCACCACATAACAGAGACATACAACTAAGACTCACCACATAAAAGTGACATACAACTAAGATTCACCACATAACAGTGACATACAACTAGGACTCACCACATAACAGTGACCTACAACTCAGATTCACCATATAACAGTGACATACAATTAAGACTCTCCACATAACAGTGACATACAACTTAGACTCACCACATAACAGAGACATACAACTCAGACTCACCACATAACAGTGACATACAACTAGGACTCACCACATAACAGTGACATACAACTCAGACTCACCACATAACAGTGACATAAAACTTAGACTCACCACATAAGAGTGACATACAACTTAGACTCACCACATAACAGTGACATACAACTTAGGCTCACCACATAACAGTGACATATAACTTAGACTCACCACATAACAGTGACATACAACTTAGACTCACCACATAACAGTGACATACAAATAAGACTCACCACATAACAGTGACATACAACTTAGACTCACCACATAACAGTGACATACAACTTAGACTCTCCACATAACAGTGACATACAACTTAGACTCACCACATAACAGTGACATACAACTTAGACTCACAACATAACAGTTACATACAACTAACACTAACCTCTTAACAGTGACATACAACTAATACTAACCAAATAACAGTTACCTAAAACTCAGACTCACCACATAACAATGACCTACAACTAAGACTCACCACATAACAGTGATCTACAACTAAGACTCACCACATAACAGTGACATAAAACTAGGACTCACCACATAACAGTTACCTACAACTAAGACTCAGCACATAACAGTGACCTACAACTAAGACTCAACACATAACAGTGACATACAACTAGGAATCACCACATAACAGTTACCTACAACTAAGACTCAGCACATAACAGTGGCATTCAACTAAGACTCACCAGATAACAGTGACATTCAACTAAGACTCACCACATAGCAGTGACCTACAACTAAGACTCACAACATAACAGTGACCTACAACTAAGACTCACAACATAAGTTACATAACAGTGATATTCAACTTAGACTAACCACATAACAGTGATTTACAACTAAGACTCAACACTTATACAACTGATACTATTGACATGACAGTGACCTACAACTAAGACTCACAACATAACAGTGACCTACAACTAAGACTAACCACATAACAGTGACCTACAACTAAGACTCACAACATCACAGTGACCTACAACTAAGACTTACCACATAACAGTGATTTACAACTAAGAATCAACACTTATACAACTGATACTATTGACATGACAGTGACCTATAACTAAGACTACCAAAGCCATAGCACTGAGAATGACCACAAGACAGTGACATAAACCCAACACTGATGCTATCATAAATAGAAGTGCATGGGTCTGATGCTATCAGGCAGAGGGAGGTTGATTTCCCTTTCTGTTATCAGGTGATGAAAAGGTGGACCAACACTGCTAACAGACTCTATTATTTCTATTTAGATATTGAGAGCTGATAAGCCTGTAAGACTAGCCTTCTGTTTAGAGCACTTTAGCCACATTCCATTGAGCCTTTTTCTGGCAAAACTGAGCTAAATGCATGTGCGTAAAGTTTCATCCCAGATTAGCCTGTGCAGTCCACACAAGCTAATCAGGGATTGCAAATTCCACCAACACTAGATTTTTGTTAAGAAGAAACTTCCTTTAAACGAAAAATTGCATAAAAGAGTGAAGTGTTGTCCCTGATCAGCCTGTGCAGACTGCACAGGATAATCTGGGACAACACTTTACACAAATGCATTATGCCAAGTTTTCCAGAACTAGACTCAATCAACAAATTGTTCTATTGACTACCACTTTTCTATGGCAACTTGATATTGTAACAAATTTAAGAACATTGAACATTTCTTTACAGAAATAGATTTTTTTGATTAAATAAATATGTTATACACTCAAACCTTCAATCCCATTGCAGTTCATGTGTGGTTTTCAACATTCAGTACATTTCATGTGAGGTTTTCAACAAACATTTAGAACATTAAAGAGATGGGAGTGTTTTCAAGAACATTCAGTACATAAAAGAGATGGGAGTGCAAAAAAAAGATACACTGCTTGAAAAATGCATTAAGGGTTTAAGGGATTTACTGTTTGAAGTCTGAGGTGGTAAGTTAACTTTGATTGTCAACACCAATTTACAGTTATATTTCAAATAGAAACAATTTTTAATAATACCCTACACTTAAAATCTAATGTTCATTTCTTGTAAAACAGGTATCAGACAATCTAAAGCACAACACTCTTAAACACACAAGTAGATTCCTATTGCATCACATTCCTATCCATTGATAATTATAGAAGATTGCATATCATGCTATATTTTCATCATCTTACCACAAAAATAGCAGCAAATGATGTGTAATCATAACTACATAACTACTCCTCCATGTATCAAGTAGCAATGTCCTATCAATATGATAAATCAATATACAATCAAAAAGAAAATGCAAAAGCTTTGGAAAAGAGCCTTGCTCTGGGAAAACAGGCCTTAATGCATGTGAGTAGTGTTTTCCCACTGCTGACGCACAAGGTAATCAGGCACAACACTTTCAACTTAGACTGAATTTTCGTTTGGAAGAGATTTCCTTTAAACGAAAAACTCCATAAAATTGGAAAGTGTCTACCCTGATTAGCCTGTGTGGACTGCATAGGCTAATCTGGGACAGCAATATACACACATGCATTACATCCAATTTTCCAAGAACAATGCTCAAATGAACACAGGACCCTCACAGGACCCTCACAGAACCCTCACAGGACCCTCACAGGACCCTCACAGAACCCTCACAGGACCCTCACAGGACCGAATGTCAGTTGTGTGGAGTCTAGAATACCATTGAGAACTCTGAAGAACTCTGAAGAATTTTGAAGACCTCACGACCTCAACAGCTGGGTGCCATCAACATTGGAACATTATGGTTAAGCCGCCTACTATGAATACGGGTTAATGCATGTGCATAAAGTGTTGTCCAGATCAGGGACAACAATTTCCGCGTTTATGGAATGTTTGCGTACAAAGAAAGTCGTTAAAACAAAAATCCATTATAAGTGGAAAGTGTTGTCCCTGATTAGCCTGTGCAGACTGCGCAGGCTGATCTGAGACGTCATTGTATGTACATGCATTAAGCCCTGTGTCCTCAGAATGCGGCTAAATTCTGGAGACCTCACTACCTCAACAGCTGGGTGGCATCATCAACATGGGAACATCATTGTTGAACTTTCTGTAACTCCTCATGGGACAGATAGATTCCTCCAAATATGTGGTGAGCATGGGAATTTCTTACAGAGTTATCAACATGATGATTAGTATGGTGAGTTGCCCTTCATTTAACCAACAAGCAGTTAGATAGTCTGTTTGTAACAACAAAGGTAATGACTTATTGCTTTATAACTTTGTTTACTGACACGTCATTAATTCCTGTGATGAGTTGTTTCACATTGGCCACATTATGTATAAATAATGCATATAATTTATTAAAAAAATGTTTCTGATTTACCTTTACAACAAAATGTAACAGATTAATTAATGGTCGAGTAGGTTATGATGATGCAATCCAGGATATCATCAACGTTGAAATGAAATGAATTGCTGTACACAAAATATGATTTCCCAGTCATAATATAATAACCAAACTCAAAATTCAGAATCTGAAAGTGCCACACAGAGTCAAAACTGTGAAAAGAGACATTCCAGTAACCTTTAACCAGAAGCTGCCAGAAATGTGACTCTTTGTTTTGCATGTCCAGTTTCATTTCACAAGACAACAGTATCATGGCAGGCAACTTTCGGCCAGAATGAAATCAAGCCATAGATCTGGTAGACTTTGTTTATTTGTGTCTGTCAGAGGCAGGTCAGCCTGTTACCAGTCAAGTCAGGTCAAATATACTGAGTAACTTCTGAACTTTTTCGACATTGAATCTAGTTATGTTTGAAAATAAGAAATGAATAGTTATCTGTAAAAACACATTACTGTCTCACTTGCTTCTCGATTACCCTATTTTCCAGGGTATAAGTCGACCCCCTGGGAGAGGGGGGAGATATCTTAGTTAATTATTGTAAGGTTTAAAAAAAGAAAGTGTTTTCTAGAATGCATTTATATATGTAAGCTTGTTTAACCTTGGGACAGTTCCGAAACTTTCTGCTTTATTTTATATCATAGTTAATGAAAAGCGTAGAAACCTTATATTTATCATGGCTTGATACATTTTCTCCATTACATACTCTTAAACTTTTATGTTCATAAGAAGGTATTTATTAAAGCAATACTGAGATTCAGTACAATTGTTACCGGTAATTATGGACTGTTTCAGCGTAGAGTTGCATTCGCACATTGTCTACCCAATAGCGAAATAGACCTGCTAAGCGTGTTTTCAGTCCTATTCTTGGAAACTTAACCGTTTTCAAGTCATGCACACACATGCAAATATATACTGAAAGCTTAATTAAGAATTTACTGCTTCCATGTCAAAAGGATAATGGATTGCACATTTCCACATGAAAGTACTAAAATATGTATCTTTAAAAGAAACAGCTTCTGTAAAGTGCAATAACTGTTGAAGTTATGTTTATGTAACAACTTGCACATGCTGAAATCGCTGCAACAGGATTGATTTGATCTGTTTCATCTCAAAATGATAGTATCAGAACTTCAACATCATAATTTTAAGTTTCGATTTAAATGTAAAAGCCAATAGCTGGTATGCCCACACATTTCATTGGGATATTTAATCAAATAATAGTTCGAATATTTTTGCAGTTTTATTACAAATTGGCAATTTAATGCATCATAGCTCAAAATTATTAAAAAGACCATGGGAGTTGAAACCTTTAACGTTTCTTGCTGACTTTTTAATATTAGATATTATTTGAAAGTTAACATACTTATTAATATGCTGATGCATGGACAGGAGTCACACTTAATTGTTAATAGACTGTTCTTCAATATGGGCATAGCAAAACCATGCTCGTTATGTTGAAATAATCGTTTTAGTTCAAAACTAACAATTGTATACAAAAAGGTTTGCAGGGCATTATCTTAGTGATGTAAGTATAAAACCATCAACTGTGAATTTCAGTAGCCGGTTCGGTTCCAAAATAACAGAGCCCATCTGCTAGACATACATGCAACAAAAAATACCTGCAGACACAACTGTGCCTTTTGTTAGACAATCATCTCTGACATTGATCACAAGATTTGATTTTGAAGTATTTTTGAAGTATTTATTTTGAAGTATTTATATCATCAAATTATCAGCCGATCTTTATCTAATCGCATACTTTTTTGCCATAATGCAATGCAACATGCCGCCTGTTCCAATTTATCAAAACCATCTTGTGAAATCATTACCTGCTACTTGATGATCAACAAAACAAGCGAAGTACCAGGCAAAATAGATTGAAAGTTTCTGTCTAACGTGCACATTTTTATGTTGCTAAAAGAAGCACAACCTTACTGTTTTATTGATAGTTAGTCTTGAAGGAAAAATATACAGAATGTAATAACCAGGCATATACTGTCTGCATAAACTGCAGATGTTTTTCATTGTTGTTGCTTCAACAGGTTTTGTAGTTAAAGGAGACTTTCCCTGTAACACCTGATACTGTAATGAAGGCGTCAACATGTAGTTATTGGTGTTAACATGTAGTTATTGGTGTACACATGTAGCTATTGGTGTAAACATGCAGTTATTGGTGTAAACATGTAGTCATTGTATAAACATGTAGTCACTGTTGTAAACATGTAGTTATTGATGTAAACATGCAGTCCTTGGTGAAAATGTGCAGTTATTGGTGTAAACATGTAGTTATCGGTGTAAACATGTAGTCATTGGTGTAAACATGTAGTCATTGGTATAAACATGTAGTCATTGGTGTAAACATGTTGCCATTGCTAAGTGTAACTTGTAGTCATTGCTTAGCATAAACATGTAGTTTTTGGTGTAAACATGTAGTAATTGTTGTAAACATGTAGTTATTGATGTAAACATGCAGTCATTGGTGTAAATGTTTAGTTATCAGTGTAAACATGTAGTCATTGGTGTAAACATGTAGTCATTGGTATAAACATGTAGTCACTGGTGTAAACATGTTGTCATTGCTAGGTGTAACATGTAGTCATTGCTAAGCGTAAACATGTAGTAACTGCTTGGTGTAAAAATGTAGTCATTGCTTAGTGTAAACATAGTCATCAGAATATTGTTGGAAGAGAAATCACACCTCTGTGAACATAATTTTGTTGAAGGAGAAATCACACCTTTGTGGACATAATATTGTTGGAGGAGAAATCACACCTCTGTGAACACAATATTGTTGGAGGAGAAATCACACCTCTGTGAACATAATATTGTTGGAGGAGAAATCACACCTCTGTGAACATTATATTGTTGGAGGAGAAATCACACCTCTGTGAACATAATATTGTTGAAGGAGAAATCACACCTCTGTGAACATAATAGTGTTGAAGGAGAAATCACACCTCTATGAACATTATGTTGTTGGAGGAGAAATCACACCCCTGTGAACATAATATTGTTGAAGGAGGAATCACACCTCTGTGAACATAATAATGTTGATGGAGAAATCACACCTATGTTAACATAATATTGTTGGAGGAGAAATCCTACCTTTGTGAACATAATATTGTTGGAGGAGAAATCCCACCTCTGTGAACATAATACTGTTGGAGGAGCAATCACACCTTTGTGAACATAATATTGTTAAAGGAGAAATCACACATATGTGAACATAATATTGTTTGAGGAGAAATCACACCTCTGTGAACATAATATGGTTGAAGGAGAAATCACACCTTTGTGAACATAATATTGTTAAAGGAGAAATCACACATATGTGAACATAATATTGTTGGAGGAGAAATCACACCTTTGTGAACATAATATGGTTGAAGGAGAAATCACACCTATGTGAACATAATTTTGTTGAAGGAGAAATCACAACTTTGTGAACATAATATTGTTGGAGGAGAATCACAATTCTGTGAGCATAATATTGTATGAGGAGAATCCCACCTCTGTGAAAAAAATATTGTTGGAGGAAAATCCCACCTCTGTGGACATAATATAGTTGGAGGAGAATCACAACTCTGTGAGCATAATATTGTTGGAGGAGAAATCACACCTCTGTGAACATAATATTGTTGGAGGAGAATCCCACCTCTGTGAACATAATATTGTTGGAGGAGAATTCCACCTCTGTGAGCATAATATTGCTGGAGAAGAAATCACACCTTTGTGACCATAATATTGTTGGAGGAGAAATCACACCTCTGTGAACATAATATTGTTGGAGGAGAATCACAACTCTGTGAACATAATATTGTTGGAGGAGAAATCACACCTCTGTGAACATAATATTGTTGGAGGAGAAATCACAACTCTGTGAACATAATATTGTTGGAGGAGAAATCCCACCTTTGTGAACATAATATTGTTGGAGGAGAAATCACAACTCTGTGAGCATAATATTGTTGGAGCAGAATCAAACCTCTGTGAACATAATATTGTTGGAGGAGAATCCCACCTCTGTTAACATAATATTGTTGGAGGAGAATCCCAACTCTGTGAACATACTATTATTGGAGGAGAATCACAACTCTGTGAGCATAATATTGTTGGAGGAGAATCCCACCTCTGTGAACATAATATTGTTGGAGGAGAATCCCAACTCTGTGAGCATAATATTGTTGGAGGAGAATCCCACCTCTGTGAACATAATATTGTTGGAGGAGAAATCACACCTTTGTGAACATAATATTGTTGGAGGAGAAATCACACCTCTGTGAACATAATATTGTTGGAGGAGAATCACAACTCTGTGAGCATAATATTGTTGGAGGAGAAATCACACCTCTGTGAACATAATATTGTTGGAGGAGAATCCCACCTCTGTGAACATAATATTGTTGGAGGAGAATCCCACCTCTGTGAGCATAACATTGTTGGAGGAGAAATCACAACTCTGTGAGCATAACATTGTTGGAGGAGAAATCAAAACTCTGTGAGCATAATGTTTTTGAAGGAGAAATCACACCCTTGGTAACATAATATTGTTGAAGGAGAAATCATACCGCTGTGAACAGAATAGTGTTGTATAAGTTCTGAACAATGAATGTATAATGACCACAACATAGAATCAACACCCAGTTGAATCTCAGGTCCCCGGTTTGACCCTTCTCAAACCCAGGATTTTTTTAAGCAAAAAAACGTATCCATCTGTTGGCTCCTCTCCACCCAGGTTTATAAATGAGTATGTGTGAGGGAATTGAGCCAATTGTACTGCAAACGTGGGCTCAAGATGTACTGGTATGTCAAGATCAAACAATGTGGGCTCAAGATGTACTGGTATGTCAAGATCAAACAATCAAACCGACCTTTAATCTTTAACCAGTTACCTATGAACTCAATTAACTCATTCTGTACTGCCTGTCTGGAAATCCTCATGAAACATTATTATCCAGTGTATTGCATATACAGATTACAAATATGTCTATACAGGCATTCAATAGTTTCTTTGATTCACAATCTGCAATTCAATCAGGTAAAAATGCAACTCTGTTTTTTTATAATCCTTGATTCTTAGTTATAAGTACACAACGAAGCATAGCTATGCTTGAAAACTTGCTGGAAGTGAGAAAGGTCATCATTCAACATTGCGAGGACCTCATTCTGTGGCACTGCCGTTGCCAAGACCTCAAGTACATGTCAACATCAAAGCAGGAAGGAGATGTACTACACAACTGTATACATGGATATAGCAATTACTGCATCGCTGTTGAGGGAACATCATCATAACAGTCTAAAACCACATTCCACTATTGCCTTATGACCGAATGACATTTATATAACCCCTGTTAAACGCCACACGAATCTCACAATATGAAGCACTTTTATGACTAACAATGTGATTTACTTCAAAAGAGATTCTAATATAGCAGCATCTTATAGAGCATGGCAATAAATCATGGATTATTCTCAGAAAACAGGGCATAATGCATGGGCATGAAGTGTTTCCCAGATTAGCCTGAGCAGTCTGCACAGGCTAATCAGGGACAACACTTTGCTTTAACTGGATTTTCGTATAGAACACACTTCCTTTAAATGAAATATTCCATTAAAGCGGAAAGTGTCTTCCCTGATTAGCCTGTGCAGACTGCAGAGGCTAATCTGGGACTATACATTACGCACATGCATTTAGCCAGGTTTTCTCAGAGCCTTGCTCATTTTGTTGGTGTTCTTCTTACCTGAATGATTGCCTAAGCTGCTGCTGTGACCCAATTCTGCCACAACCTAATTCCACTGGGATAATGAGTTTCTGTCATTGAACCAAGCCCTAATGTTTTTATGACAATCTAAGTAAAGCGTTCCTATAATGTCTTTTGTAATTAAACATCAAACTCTTTCCCCTGAAAGATCTCAGAGCCTTCACCTATCAATTAGTAACGCTAATTTCAATTTTAGCTAAATCTGCTCTCATAAACCACTGAAGACATTTTTTGGTCCATTTGCTAGCTATGGTCCACTTAACCAAAACAGTTCAGGATTACTGATACTGCAGAGTAGAATTCAAATTCAATAGGATTCTGCAAAACTATCATTCACTTGACCTATGACTGCAACAACACAAAGGTTAGACACTATATTCATGTGTACATAACAATATTTATAATCCGACAGTCAAAATTTAATTATTTATTTGAATGTTATCAGTTGCCAAATATACACTAGACATACATTTTTAGTACCAAACAAGGCATATAATAAAATATTTTGATATGTTTCTTGCGAAAATGGGTCTTATGCCACATGCACCCAGCAGTCTGGTCAGGAGCTACCCAGTCTGATATAAAGTATCCCAAGGTTTTGTTGTCTCAAAAGCAGACAGGGTATGCGCAGGCTGGAACTTACTATGCAACTGATAACAACATACCTTCAAATGAAAAACACACAAGTGCAGCATGAAGCATACCATTGCCAAAGTGTACAAAGCTTACATTCCCTGTATCTATAGATGTCATTTACTGCATGATTTTTTTTCTTTTGGTAATTATGATAAATAAATATATTACTTGGCTCTTTTTCAACAATGACGTCATTTTAAACAACACATTTATGCTGTATTAGCAAGAAATTTTGTTCTACAAATATTTCTGCAGTTCTCTCCATTGCCATACTTTCTTCTTGACAAAAACAAATTAGTTGTTAATAGGATAATCAACCTTGTACTAAGAAAGCAAGGTCTTGAACGGTTCCCTATGGAACCAGTGACAATTGAATGAACAAATACTATTATTACTGAAAATACAAGGTCTGCAACAGTTTTAAGTTGAATTACCTGTCCTACACTATTAGCAATTATTCTACTCAATACAAGTTATTAATAACAAGAAACTGTCGGAGACGGGTGATGCTCCCCAAAGGTTGTTTTTTTCACAATATTGCACTATATATTCAGATAAAAGGAAACGTCTTGAGGGGCATAACTTTGGACAAAATAGTACAATGGATAGTTTAGCAACTTAAAAATTTCAAAGGGCCATAACTCTCTTAATAAATCATCTAACCAGAACCCACTAATAACATGGGCATCTCCTCAAGGTAGTTAACTCTTTCCATAAAGCTTAATTGAATTCCAGTCAGTAGTTCGGGAGAAATAGCTCAGACAAGAATTGCACTATATGTACAGTTTATGCAAAATTTCAAAGGGCCATAACTCTGTAAACAAGAGCACCGCATAGCGGGTGCCAACGCTCACCTGTGGGTGCTTGGATTTTGCTTTTTTGACCTTTGATCTTGAAGGTCATCATTGACCTTGACCTTTTCAACACTCCAAATGTGCAGGTCGATGAGATACACATGAAAAACCAAAAAAACACAAAAAAAAAAAAACTTTTTTTTTTACCTTTGACCTTGAAGGATAACCTTGACCTTTCATCCCTCAAAATGTGCAGCTCCATGAGATACACATGCATGCCAAATATCAAGTTGCTATCTTCAATATTGCAAAAGTTATGGCCAATGTGCTTGAATTTTTTTTTTTTTTTACCTTTGACCTTGTGCGATTGTAATAGATAACTACGCGTTGTGAAGGTTCGTACCTTTATCTGACTTTCAAAAAGTAACGTACAATAACAAGTATATAAATATGACGTCAAATAAAACGGGAATGTTTGGGGCGACGTCGTGCGACAACGCGCCAAAATCCCAACAGACCTTGAAGGTCATCATTGACCTTGACCTTTTCACCACTCCAAATGTGCAGGTCGATGAGATACACATGAAAAACCAAAAAAAAAAAATACCTTTGACCTTGAAGGATGACCTTGACCTTTCACCACTCAAAATGTGCAGCTCCATGAGATACACATGCATGCCAAATATCAAGTTGCTATCTTCAATATTGCAAAAGTTATGGCCAATGTTAAAGTTTTCGGACGACGACGACGCCGCGGAAGGACGAGAGGGCTATGACAATACCTCAGGTTTTCTTCGAAAACAGCTGAGCTAAAAATCATCCGACCATAACCGGCTGATAATATGCACATCTCCTGTTGGTAGTGAAGCTTCCCATAAAGTTTCATTGAATTCCCGTAATAAGTTGCTGAGAAATAGCTCGGACAAGAATTGCACTATATGTACAATGGAAAATTTCAAAGGGCCATAACTCTGTGAAAAATCATCCGACCAGAACCCGCTGATAATATGCACATCTCCTCTTGGTAGTGAAGCTTCCCATAAAGTTTCATTGAATTCCGGTCATTAGTTGCTGAGAAATAGCCCGGACAAGAATTGCACTATATGTACAGTTAATGGAAAATTTCAAAGGGCCATAACTCTGTGAAAAATCATCCGACCAGAACCCGCTGATAATATGCACATCTCCTCTTGGTAGTGAAGCTTCCCATAAAGTTTCATTGAATTCCGGCCATTGGTTGCTGAGAAATAGCCCAGAAAAAAACTCGTACGCACGGACAGACGAAGCGGCGACTATATGCTCCCCCATATATATATTTTTATGGGGAGCATAAAAACATCTCTTGAAATAAATGTATGCTATTTAACTTGGGGATAGAGGTTTAGTGAGCAGAGCACTGTTAACCTCTCAACATCACCAAGTTACATCTAAAAATATAATTGTCATTACATCCCGACTTATATCTGACAAAGCTGCACATCCAAAAAAAAGATCTCATAATAATTGTACTGATAACAAGCCACTGTATTGTTAATGGTAATATTCAGATATTTTGTGCAAAAAAAACCCAACAAGAACTGTTAACTGGTTCTTAATGTTTATGAGATTCGCTCTTTAATGCATGTGCATTAAGTGTCGTCCCAGATTAGAATGTGAAGTTCGCATAGGGTTATCAGGGACAACGCTTTCCACCTAAACTTGAATTTTTTTTCAGAAGAGACTTCTTTAACCCAAAAAACCCCATACAGGTGGAAAGTGTGGTCTCTGATTAGCCTCTGCAAACTGCACAGGCTAATCTGGGACGACACTTAACGCACATGCGTTAAGCCCAGTTTTCCCAAAGTAATGCTCAGTTCGTGTGATCAGGCCTAGCATATCGTTGATTATTTTACTTAGTGACACGAAAATTTAGGAGAAATTTACACAGAGCTTTTTTTATGACCACCAAAATTGCAGTTATGGAAGTATCCAAACTTAAATAGACAACACACGGAAAAAAAATGGAAAATGTTTTCTCTATCAAAAATCAATTATAATATTTCAGGTTGGAATTGAAATTACAGCTTTATACATAACTGAATCCTGTAAAAATTGTAATGTATTTATTGTTGTCACATCAAAACCTTTCTGTGATTTTAGCAAAACTTCCAAAAACATAGGCAAGGAAATTCAAACTTCCTGTGTTCAAAATTTAGTGAAAGCCCTGGAGCATTTCCATAAGCAAACTTAATCTATTGCAGAACAAACTATCATTGTTGTGCAAACACCTTTTCCATCACTAACACACATAGCTTACTGTCTTTCTGTAGTATTCTCAGTTCTCAGCACATAAAAAACAACCTAAACCATTTTTGGGACCATCAGCTATACAAACATGTATACAGTGTTCAAATTAGATAACATTCCAGAAGGTGCAGACAATGCCTGCACATTATATGCCCCATATATCACTGCCAGGCTTGCACCAAGGCCCAAGGTGTTAATGTGCAGTACCTATAACCTACCTGCCTAGTCAACCTTTGGTATGGCAGCTCAAGACTGGAATCCACAGCTGATGGGGCCTAGAAGAAAAACAAAAAGCAAAACATTCATTGTGAGACTTTAATTAATCTTGCAGTATAATGATCATGTTTTGTAATACAGTGGAGGCAAGTATGTTTATCTGATGATTGAGGTGAACAAATATGTGGCAAGATTTTTGTTTGTTTACTGTTGGTGTTTTGTCATAACTTTACATATGACTGATTGTTGATTCTGAAGGTGTCAAGGTAAATACATTCAATTATTACATTGAACATGATATAATGACTTAAATACCAGATATGTCAAATACATATAAAGATTGTTGCATAATTCAAGGGGTGAACGGAAGACTGTTGTAACTCATATGAAATAAAGAAGGAGATACAACAGTTTACCGTTCAGCCCTCGAATTGTCATTTGAGTCTCGCTCTGAGAAAACGGGGCTTAATGCATGTGCGTAGTGTCCTCCCAGATTAGCCTGCGAATCCACAAATTATTTTACTTCACCTCTTAAAAATCAATCAATACAATTTTAACTGCACATATTGATTGTTTGATTGTTTTTTTCATTCAGACATCATTTTAAAGATTTGTGTTTCGGGAAGGGGCAGGGCGTAGTATGAAGTGGGAGGGAAATGAAGGCAATGTAAGCTGGAGAATGGAGGACATTATTAGAAAAATAATCACTAAGATCATGTCATCTTTCAGGCAACAATACCAATACGAAAAGTGTTTCCTATGGAAACAACACTACGCACAAGATCTTAATCCGAAGAAAACTAGACTGACAGTGATAGTTGCTGTTAGTTTTTCTAGCAACATTACCAATGCCAACGTCAGGCGTCTTTCAGAAAAAGGAAAACAAAGGTGACAATGCACAACATTCTGAGAAGCCTACTGGCATGGGTAGGGATACCACAGGAAACAGCTTCCCCTGCAAGGAACAGCCCATGACAACTGCCAGCCATAGAGGCAACAAACAGGTTGCAGTGAAGACTAAACATGTAATCAATCATAGAATTCTTCACAAACTACAAGGAAAACAATTCATCAGGATACAAATTTTGTATATTTTGCAAAAATTATGAGAAGCACTCTCTGAAAACCGGGCTTTATGCATGTGCAAAAAGTGATGTCTCTTACTAGCCTGTGCAGACACTTTCTACCCAGACTGTATTTTTGTTTAGAAGAGACTTCCTTTAGACGAACATTTTCATAAAAGCAGTAAAGCGTCGTCCCTGTTAAGCCTGTTCGGACTGCACAGTCTAATCTGGGACAATACTTTTTGACAATGCATAAAGCCCGGTTTTTCCAGAGCATGGCTACAATGTTATGCAACTAGAAGCATCGTAACCATTCAGGGCCCTCAATCCATTTTAGGGGAAGCGGGTCGCTACCCATAGCAGGGGGAATTTTCGCGGCGTTTCCCTTTTAGGGGGATTTTTTACTTACTCTCTAATTATAATATTTGTACATGTTTGCACTATATTCATTGCTTTTTTCATAATTTAGTATGTTTGACAAGATTAAATTAAAATAGAATTGAGATATAATAATCATGAGACACATCTATCTATATATTTTTTTTTTTAGGGGGAATTTCGGCCGTGGATTTGACAGATTGAGGGCCCTGCCATTAAAGGTTATGTTTGTCCAACTTAAAGAGCATCTATAAACCTTCTCATAGACTTCCCGAATGCATAAGTGTCTAAAAATATTTAAATTTCAGGTGTAATATCTTCTGACCTGTAGTTAAAATATTTTCAAGAGGATGTGTAGAAAATTGTGATAGTTTGTGTCTTGTTCTGAGAAAACGGGGCATAATGCATGTGCGTAAAGTGTCGTCCCAGATTAGCCTGTGCAGTCTGCACAGGCCAATCAGGGACGACACTTTCCGCCCAAATTGGATTTTTGCTAAGAAGAGACTTCTTTTAAACAAAAAATGTTATAAAAGCGGAAAGTGTCGTCCCTGATTAGCCTGGGCGGACTGCACAGGCTAATATGGGATGACACTTTACGCACATGCATTTTGTCCAGTTTTCTAAGAACGCAACTCGTTTAGTAACAACACAAAACTTGTGTAAAAATCAATTTCATAGGGTGAAAATCAGCTCTTGCATTAGGAAGGGAAGTCCATTGAACACCACTGGTTGGTTTTGAATCCTCACAGTGAATAATTATTACATTGGGATGTGATTTTAATGAGATGGGTTCAATATTCATTAAAAGGTTGTATAATAACCTTTATTCATTAATTGGTTGTAACATTACCTATCTCTGTTCAGGTCAATCTCTGAGATAACTGTCTGGAATTTGTGCTGTAAGGCTTCTAATCTGCAAGAAGAATAAAATAGATTGTACAATAGCTCTACACTAATTATCGCAATACAATGTACGTCTTTCACTTCCTCCTCGACCATTGTACATACCGTAATAACACTAAGTTTTCGGACACTCTTAATTCTGGACACCCACTTTTTAGCCAAAATATTTGTTTTTCGTGACCCTAAATTTTCAGACATGCTGGTTTTCGTCAATAATAAATGACTCTAAATTTTTCGAGAGTTTATTTTACAATTCTATTTCACCAGAATTCTGCCCTGTTGCGCTTATCTTGTGGTACTTCCATCATCCGTTTTACAACTGGATTAAGGTCATAAAACCTGGCAGACAAATGACTTAAGGAAATGGACCATTACATTTTCGTTACCCAGTCGTTAGATTACATTTTATTACATGCTATACCTTGTTTCAATGTAATACACACATTACATATTTTTTTATATTACACATGTGTAATACAACATTTTTAAGAGTTTTCATTGGCTACAAAATCAATAACAAACCAATCGCATGGTTTAATTTTGGTGAAATGACGTCGTCAACATGAAATGACGTCACGATAGTTAACAACTTTTAGATCTATCAGCATTTGTTTGGTCAATTAAGATGTAATGCCTCGGTCACACTGTCACGAATCAGAGCTACCGAATGAGCTACAATTCAATCGGCTACGAATGACTACGAATTAGTCAAAATTCGTAGGCCGCTACGATTTCAGTACGGAGAACAACAATGTGCGAACAGATTTCGACGAATCAACCATCAAAATGTTGGAAAATGTACAAGGAAAGGTACGGACTGCTACTGATCGACGCGATTTAGTACTGAGCGCCACGAATCGGTACCATCAAACTACGAATCCGCTACGGTCTGGTACGATTAAGTACGATGCAATGCGAATCAGTACGATCTTACTACGGATCCGCTAAGGTCTAGTACGGGTAAGTACGAACTAGAACGGTCCGCTACGAAGCAGTATTATCCATGTGAAACCCATCTCTCCATGCCCCTTTAATGATTCGTGGGCATCGTCTTCTTGGTCCAATTGAATGTTCTGATCACCAGGATATCTTACCCTCATTATATTGTGAAGGCGAACGCATGCAAGAACTATCGATTCAACCGTGTCTGGTCTTTGTGGCAGAATAGACATTAAGCTGAGCAAGAATACCAAAAGCATTCTCCACAACTCTCCTGGCTCTAGAAAGGCGATAGTTAAAAATTCGCTCGTCCTTCTCAAGGCCTCGTCGTGAGAATGGATTCATGAGCCATGTCCTCATGGCAATTGCATCATCTGCGATGATATAGTATCCTATTGGTCTGTCGTCACCTGGAANATGGGATATGTGAAAATAATAATTAATGATTTACAAAAAAATGATGTAAGTTGAGTCCTGAGTGATTAAAGTATAAATTAATTGTACCATCACCATATGCAAGTGGAAAAATATGGATACATGAGTTAAAGCACTAAGCTTCGAATTTCTTTGATGGTTGTTTTTAGGGAAGCCTCTAACAAATTTTACCAATTAAATAGATATAATTATAATTGTTTTTATAAGTGCCAGATAGAAAATTTTCTTTATTTAATTGAGATCATTGACAAATTGAGTAAAACCACAGCTTTGATGTTCTTTGATGGTTATTTTAAGTGGAATCCAAAACAAAAAAAAAAAACAAGCTGCTACATAGATTAAGTTAATTAAAGATTTCATAAACAAAATAATCATTTTGATAATAAATCAAGATTATACTTCAAGCCAACAACCAAACAATTATAAATGTATTGGGGGGAAACGTCAGCACTAAAACTAAAATGGGTGGAAACGTCTGGGGAGGAAACGTCTTTGGGGAGGAAACGTCTGGGGGGGAAACGTCTGGAAACCCTATTGATAGATCTTTGATTCCGCGTTGTGTACACATCCACAGATCGGTCCTAAATGATACATCTATTTATAGTTTTAGTGTCCGAAATAAAACGAGTTTTGCTAGCTACACGACGAATGAACATATCGACACCATTTCAGGCGGGAAATTGTGGCGCGTAGTTTGATTGCGGGAAAACGAACAAAGCAGGAAGACCTGTCGACATTTTTCACTTCCAGTAAACTAGAACATTCAAGATGTATGTCAACAAAAGAAGTAAGTGCTGTGAAACTTTTTAAATTTATTTTTTATCAAATGTACTCAGTGTGATTGTAAGAATAATAAAATGTTTGAAATTGGAATCATCATAAGTGACATAACGACATTTTGATGACTGCAATTTGGCTAAAAAAGTGAATATTCTTGCGGGGGTTTCTAGATTTACCGAAAGCGTGCGCGTTCGGTAAAAGTTCTGAAAGCGCAGTGGAGTTACAGAAAGCGCACTCGATAAATGCAATATGAGTAGCATTAGCTATAAACTTTTAATAAATATGTTGAAGGAAATATCACTTTCTGAAATAGTCAGAAGTGGGTGGGGCGATGTAAAATAATAATTCCTTATATTAGCATTCTATATTAAGTTTGGAACAATATGCACGACTAACATAACATATACTTCAGTGATATATAAAGTTGTATCAGTTGTAATGAAATCTTTCAAAAAGTGTAAATAATTTCATTTTTGTTCACCTTTTAAACCACTTTCTTCTTGGGAGTCTTAAAGTCATTATTTTCGGTTTCTGGCCATTTCTAATAAATGGTATCAAAACTATTGGAACTGCTATCTGTACATTAATTTTACAGTTTATTTGGGAAAATAAAATTGTTGTAGGAACTGCTGTCTGTCGCCTAAGAGGAAAATTCATACATTTAAAAAAAATCTGAATAAAGATTATCCACGGAAATGCTGTCTGTTACCTAAAAATAAAATACAGTCGATTGGTGTATAACCGATAGCTAAGGACTTGAAGTCTCATTTCAACATAAACATCATGCATTCAGTTATAAAACCATAAAACCTCGAAAGACATATATCTTTCCTATTGAAATGGTTTTACATTTCTGAAAAATATTATTTGTTTACAGCGCAAATGCCAAGACACACTGATTCAGCCATTACCGGATAGCTAAGGTCTTTATCGGATTACATGTGTTTCGTGCTCTATTAAAATATGACCCAGCATTTGTAAAAAATATTGAAAGAAATGTACATTTCCAGAAAGGAAGTTCATTTCTGCTTTTAATAAGACCAAGTTAATGGAAATCGCTGCACAATTGATGAAAATTGGCTGTTCAAAGCGATGCACCCTTAGTATTCGGGTCATTTTGAGTATAATATTTGATGTTGAAAAATATTTTTTTCAGAGAAATCCGTTTTTTGTTTTAATTTTATTATTTTTCATTCAAAACAATGTTTTAACTTATTAATATCATAGCCACACGCTAACCACCTGTGTATTGGACAACTTCAATTTAGTTTGTATGTAGTTTGAGACAATCCCCACATTCCTGAATATGGGTCACCATGCACATGTCCGTTATTCACTAAATCACGAGTTGCAGCGTTCATACATTTGGTTTCTGAGCATTCTTACTTTTGTAAAGGACACATTTTACTAAAACAGGTTTTTTTCTCCCCTTTTTGGGAAATTGGGAAAATCAATTCAGTAGCCTTCATTGTTTGCGCAAAAAGTCCATTGATTTGGGAAAAACTAATTTGATATAACTTAGTATAATTCAAATTAAAAGAACAAAATCATATAAATCATTTTTATATACTTTGTTAGATGTACTGGTAATTGAAATAAAATTGAGATAAAATAATCATGAGACACTCGCTTTCTAAAAAAAGGAATTTTTTGGAACATTTTGGGAAAAAAGTATACTTTTTGGGATTGGGAATATAGCAGTTTTTCGGCTATAAAATTGACCCCCAATAAACCCTGTAAAATATAAAATCAATGAAAATTATGTTTACCATTTACAAAATCTGCAAAAAAGCAAAATTCAAGAAACCATACGCCTGCACTTTTTCTTTGGTCACAAATACGGTGCGTAAATAACGTGACCTTGTTTTGCTTTCGAAAAAAGAAACGGTTGTAAACATTGACACACGTCAACAAAAACACGAATCTACTGAACAATGATTGGCTTTTTGTATTCAATTCATAGAACACTTTAAATCTTAACATAAATACAAGTATTGCAAAACACTTACCTACCTATCCGTTACTCACTTAAATCAGCTATACACCAATCGACTGTACATTAATTAAATATGAAGCTGATTTATGGAAAAAAATTATAAGAACCACAGGCGTTTGATGGCAATGACTTAATCATTCAACTATTCGTTGTGACTTAAAAAAAATGCAGCTGCAGCCGTGATTTTTATAAACCTGTTTATTATCATGTATACACATACTAAATCAATAAAAATCTTCCAACAAAACGTCTTCTTAAAAAAAAGATAGTTTGACTATGTATATAGATATTGACAAGGTAAGCCACTCACCATTTTCAAAAGCAACGGAAGTGTGTCATTACCCATAATCAGGGCCCTCTCTGGCCATCAGGGGAAGGGGCCCAGGTCCCTGATGAGGGGGATTTTCGGGGCGTTTCACTTTATTGGGGATTTTTTTTACTTACTCTCTTATTACTACATTTGTACTGATTGAACTATATTCAATGCTTTTTTTCATAATGAAGTTAAAGTATATTTGAATAGATGTACTTAAATAAAATTGAGATAAATAATCATGAGACACTTCTTTCTTTTTATGCTCACCCAAATTTTTTCGGGGGAGCATATAGTCACCGTTTCGTCTGTACGTCTGTCCGTGCACAATTTTTGTCCGTGCTATTTCTTAGCAACTTATGACCGGAATTTAATGAAACTCTATGGAAAGCTTCACTACTAAGAGGAGATGTGCATATTATCAGCCGGTTATGGTCGGATGATTTTTCACAGAGTTATGGCCCTTTGAAATTTTCCATTTTTTATAAAGTGCAATTCCTGTCCGAGCTATTTCTCAGCAACTTATTACAGGAATTCAATGAAACTTTACGGGAAGCTTCACTACCTACAGGAGATGTGCATATTATCAGCCAGTTATGGTCGGATGATTTTTCACAGAGTCATTGCCCTTTGAAATTTTCTATAAACTGTACATATAGTGCAATTCTTGTCCGGGCTATTTCTCCCCAACTACCGACTAGAATTCAATGAAGCTTTATGGGAAGCTTAACAACCTTGAGNTTCAGCCCCAAAAACGCTGATCGAGGGCCCTGCATAATTATATCGTTGTCACCCGGTTCGCTTATTGAAATGTGCGCGCAGGCCAGGAACCTAGCTCTTTCTCTTAGTCTTTGTTTACAATTTTATAATGTTAATAAAAAGTATTCTACTGTAGGTTAAAAGGAAAAGCTACATGCATAATTGTAAAGATACATTATACTGTACTTGGATTTTTAATTAATTGAATGATCATATTCCTGGCCTGCATAATTAACATATCAGTATGGCTATTTTTTTAATTTTTTGATGCCTTGATCAATATTTCAGATGGCAGAACGGAGAAGGTCATGTTTGACAAGATCACCTCTCGCATACAGAAGTTGTGTTACGGACTTCATCCTGAATTTGTTGACCCGGTATGTGCAGTTTTAAACCTTGATACTACATTTACCAAAAGGCTAATCACGTGTTGTAGTAGGCTGCAAAATTACAAGTTCATTCGGTTTCCAAATAAATGGTTATAGTTTTGATTGAAATTGCATCAACCAAGAATCGTGACTACTGCGGCACCACTTTCTCCATTACATAATGCATTCAGATTTTGCCTCGGTATTAAATAGTTTTCACTTATGTTGTTCACGTTGGAGACCTCTGCTGTAGTAAGTTAGGCCTAAATTAAAATTAACTATGTTTGCCCTTTACCGACCGACCCACTTTTTAACCCCCGACCCAAAAAAATTTATTGCGATTTCTGAAAACATATTTTTTTTATTTTCGTTTTTTTTTCGCCGATCATAAAAGAGCCGACTGCAATATTTATTCATGCACGTTATCCCTGTCCATTCTTATCGACCCTGACTGATCTAGGTCGTTGCGATGGTTGGAATCTTATATGCCCCTATATTAGCGCAGTAATGCAAGCGTCTATAAACTGTCAACCAAGTCCGTCATTTTGTTTAAAACAATAATGTACATGTGGTTCCGATTTCAA
>VMBQ01002411.1:0-26110 GCA_007657795.1 Dreissena rostriformis
GTTGTCAGTGTAAAGTTTGCAAACATAATAAACAAGTATAACTAATTGCCAGCGGCATTAGTACAGCATTTACAAGTTGTGCAGTCAGCTGTTTCTCATGGTCAACTCTAAACAAAACTCTATGTGAATATGTGCATATGTATAATTTGACAAAAATGATAAGAGTATATGCAAAGAGTACACATATTGTTATAAATACAATCTATATGTTTTATGAATTTTATTAATAAACATTAAGGATGTCTCCCCTTAAAAAATGCGTATATATATTGTTATATCTTTATTTTGAACTACAGTGGCATCTTGGAAAGTCAGATTCCATTCGGGCAATTTTTAATGGAGAACGTGGATGGACATGAGTTGACGGTTTTAAGGTGTAATTCGACTGCCTTCCTCAGAACCAACTGCGCGACAAGCTACACCCTGAGAGTCAGGTATACGTCTTTGTTCAGCAACAGATTACTTGTATTCATGGTTCCTTTGTCCAGAACAATTCATTAAAGGTATCGATGAAACCATAATAAATAAATTTTACTATAGTTGAATCGGTGAGCGTGGATGTCTGTGGTGATATAGAACATCTGTTTTGAAACGACTTTCCACCTCGTCATTATAAAGCTTATCGATGGTCCCCATTCAAAATGCCGAACTTACAAAAACACAACTTTTCAGGAGGGCTATTTTTTTCATTTTCACCTTCCATATTTGTTTACAAAACTATATGCAAAATGCCGAAGTTACAATAATATTCAGCTTTTCGCATGTTTGCATATTTTTATTTCCACCAATCACATTTCGGCATTTTATAATATGACCGATTTGACATGTTCTGATGTCCCGCCCTACACAGTGCAAAAATCACGAAATGTCAAAAAATGTAGGTTCGGCATTTTGAATGGGGACCATCAATATCGTTCAAGAAGTTGATTCAGAACTGTAACTGTAGTGCTCGTTATAATGCAGCTGTAGCAAGTATCTAAACAACTTAATGGGTTTTCGGTTGATGTTTCAGCTCAACAAATGGCATAGAAACACTAACAGAGACGTGGACAGTTACTGTTATAAATTTACCAAGTAAGTCTAGGAAGTGATTGAGTAAAAAAACTCGCAGTCATTTTTGTGTATAGCGTGTGCAACAAAACGATAGATAGATCGGCAAGTTGCGAAGACGTGAGAACAAGAGTTTCAATTTGTAGTGTTATGTAGAAAATTAGCTTTGAGATATGATAATAAAAACGTGTCATTGATTTCGGTTCTAATCATTGTGTTATTCAATTGTCGTATTTGCACGACAAATATATTTGACGACGGGGACACAATATTGTAAACTGTAATGCAATTTGTTCATTTTAAAACTATGGCACTGGTGCAATTAATGTTAACGGAAGAAAGCCTTCTTTTTTCATGGTTTTGAAAATGTACAGTGTTATCTTACGCTAAAGCAAATTGTTTTTTATTTTGAAAAGTATATGGTCATTTTGAAATTGAAACGTATAGGGTTTTTTGTTTTTGTTTGTTTTTTAAACATTCATCCACCAATCGCTGAGAACTAGATCATTTTGGTCTCATCGTGTTATGCTAGCTGCATTTCTTGAAGGCCAACGTATATTACTTGATCGCAAATTACCTCGCATTAAGTAGTGAGTGCGATGGATTGAAATTTGATAAGGAAGATCCCAAATAGTACAAAAAACTAAGTACATATGATGTATGGCCTTAACAGAAACACACCCCGCCCCCTAACAGACATCAGCTGGGATTAATTATAGTTGTAGAGGATATCATGTACAATGTTTTTATTATTATAAACTTATTATTATTATTATTATTATAATTATAAACCTGATTTATAAAGCGCCCTTTTCATGTAATAAAACACGTTCAAAGGCGCTGTACAATAATGAATATATATCATAATCTTGTAAAAACATAAAATAACCATAACATTGTAAAACAATTTAAAATCTAACTAAGCATATGATAAGAAAAAAAAAGAAACCCGTAGCCTGGTAAAACAATAGAATCAATAAAATCGTCACATAAAGCATTACTATTATAAAAGGGATTAACATTAAAACAACATTTGTGGACTATCCAAGTCCATTAGCATTAATCAGTTTCCGTAAACCAGCACGAAGTAGTGGGTCTTCAATTGTCTTTTGAAACATTGGAGTGTTTGACAGTCTCTAACATATATAGGCAGTGAGTTCCACAATTTCGGAGCAACTGATTTGAAGCTCCTTTCCCCGTACTTCACTTGTTTGCTTATTGAGGGTACCAGTGCCATCGATTGGTGTGCTGAACGTAGATTACGCGTTGGTCTATAGACATCTATCATGTCCTTGATATACGCTGGAGATTGGCCATGTAGAGCTTTAAATGTAAGTGTCATTATTTTATATTTCACTCTGTACTGTACAGGTAGCCAATGGAGGTCCTTCAAAATCGGTGTGATGTGACTGTACTTTGATGTTCTAGTTATTATTCTGGCATGTACTTTAGTCAGTGGGAAACTAATGAAAATGCTATTGAACAACGCAAACTAAATTTAACAATGTATTTACTTATATGCATCATTGCACAAACAAATCATGACATATGTGCCGCGTTTTCGGAAAACTGTGCTTTATGCATGTGCGTAAATTGTCATCCAATTAGGAACGACACTTCACGTTTTTATGGAATTTTTTCTTACAAGGAGGTCTTTTCTAAGCAAAATCTAGTGTATGCTTAAGTGATGTCCCAGGACTGCACAGGTTAATCCAGGATGATACTTTACACACGTGAATTAAGCCTAATTTTCCCAGAACGAGGCTCATATCTGCATCCACATTTTATTCGTCATTGAGTCATCGACATCCTCTCAACATGCGTTCTGAAACATTACACAATTTGAAAGAGCTGGTAAATAGCTTAGGTATAAATGGGACTTCATTTAACTAAGCCACTTTCTGTTTAGAACTATAGAAGAGGAATCATATGAGAAATTTCAAGACAACGGACAAATTACATGATCATGTTGCAAAACCACAAACATGCGTTACTCTAATGAACTCTTATTTGGATTTTTTTTAACGCGAAAGCATTGATAGAATTCAAATGGATTGTTATGAAGAATAATTGATTCGGTAGTTACCGATATATAGATCATCCTAAAAATCATCCGTCACAANCTACCCGACTGGTTATCAACTCTGACATATTGAGTGTGCTACCCGACTGGGGATCAACTCTGTCATATTGAGCGTGCTACCCGACTGGGGATCAACTCTGACATATTGAGTGTGATACACGACTGAGGATCAACTCTGACATATTGAGCGTGCTATCCGACTGGGAATGAATTCTGACATATTTAGCGTGTCACAAAACTAGGGATCAATTCTGACATATTGAGCGTGCTACCTGACTAGGTACCAACTCTGACATATTGAGCGTGCTAACCGACTAGGGATCAACTCTGACATATTGAGCGATGTCCCCGACTGGGGATCAACTCTGACATATTGAGCGTGCTACCCGAATGGGGATCAACTCAGACATATTGAGCGTGCTACCCGACTAGGGATCAACTCTGACATATTGAGCGAGCTACCCGACTGGAGATCAAATCTGACATATTGAGCGTGCTATCCGACTGGGAATGAATTCTGACATATTTAGCGTGTCACCAGACTAGGGATCAACTCTGACATATTGAGCGTGCTACCCGACTGGGGATCAACTCTGACATATTGAGCGGTCTACCCGACTGGAGATCAAATCTGACATATTGAGCGTGCTACCCGACTGGGGGTCAAATCTTACATATTGAGCGAGCCATCCGACTGGGTATGAGCTCTGACATATTTAGCGTGCTACTTTACTGGGGATCAACTCTGACATGATGAGCGTGCTACCCGACTGGGCATCAACTCTGACATATTGAGCGTGCTACCCGACTGGGGATCAACTCTGACATATTGAGCGTGCTACCCGACTGGGCATCAACTCTGACATATTGAGCGGTTTACCCGACTGGGGATGAACTTTGACATACTGAGCGTGCTTCCCGACTGGGGAGCAAATTTCACATATTGAGCGTGCTATCCGACTTGGGATCAACTCTGACATATGTAGCGTGCTACATGACTAGGGATCAACTCTAACATATTGAGCGTGATACCTGACTAGGTACCAACTCTGACATATTGAGCGTGCTACCCAACTGGGGATCAACTCTGACATATTGAATGTGCTACCCGACTAGGGATCAACTCTGACATAGTGTACATGCTACCCAACTGGAGATCAACTCTGACATATTACGCGTTCTACCCGACTGGGGATCAACTCTGACATATTAAGAGTGCTACCCGACTGGGTATCAACTCTTAAATATTGAGCGTGCTTACCAACTGCGTATCAACACTGACATATTGAGCGTGCTACCCGACTGGGGATCAACTCTGACATATTGAGCGTGCTACAAGACTAGGTATCAACTCTGACATATTGAGCGTGATACCCGACTGGGTATCATCTCTGACATATTGAGCGTGCTACCCGACTGGGTATAAACTCTGACATATTGAGCGTGCTGCCCGACTGGGCATAAAATCTGACATATTGAGTGTGCTACCCGAATTGGAATCAACTCTGACACATTGAGCTTGCTACCCGACTAGGGATCAACTCTGACATATTGAGCGTGCTACCCGCCTAGGGATCAACTATGATATATTGAGCGTGCAACCCGACTGGGGATCAACTCTGACATATTGAGCGTGCTACCTGACTGGGGATCAACTCTGACATATTGAGCGTGCTACCCGGCTGGGTATCAACTCTGACATATTAAGCGTGCTACCAGACTGGTGATCAACTCTGACATATTGACCGTGCTACCCGACTAGGGATCAAATCTGACATATTAAGCGTGCTATCCGACTTGGTATCAACTTGGTTATAGTGAGCGCTCTACCCGACTGGGTATCAACTCTGACATATTGAGCGTGCTACCCGACTGGTTATCAACTCTGACATATTGAGTGTGCTTCCCGACTGGGGATCAACTCTGACATATTGAGTGTGCTACACGACTGAGGATCAACTCTGACATATTGAGCGGGCTACCTGACTGCGGATCAACTCTGGCATATTAAGCGTGCTACCCCACTGGGTATCAACTCTGACATATTGAGCGTGCTACCTGACTGGGGATCAACTCTGACATATTGAGCGTGCTGACGGACTAGGGATCAACTCTGACCCATTGAGCGTTGTCCCCGACTGGGGATCAACTCTGACATATTGAGCGTGCTAACCGACTGGGGATCAACTAAGACAAATTGAGCGTGCTACCCGACTTGGGATCAACTCTGACATATTTAGCGTGCTACACGACTGGAGATCAAATCTGACATATTGAGCGTGCTATCCGACTGGGAATGAATTCTGACATATTTAGCGTGTCACCTGACTAGGGATCAACTTTAATATATAGAACGTGCTACCTGACTAGGTACCAACTCTGACATATTGAGCGTGCTTCCCAACTGGGGATCAACTCTGACATATTAAATGTGCTACCCGACTAGGGATCAACTCTGACATATTGAGCGCGCTACCCGACTGAATATCAACTCTGACAATTTGAGGGTGCTTTCCGAATTGGTATCAACTCTGACATATTAAGTGGGCTACCCGACTGGGGACCAACTCTGACATATTGAGCGTGCTACTTGACTTGGGATCAACTCTGACATATTGAGCGTGCTACCCGACCGACTAGTGATCAACTCTGACATATTCAGCGTGCTACCCGACTGGGGATCAACTCTGACATATTGAGCGTGCTACCCGGCTGGGGATCAACTCTGACATATTGAGCGTGCTACCCGACAGGGCGTCAACTCTGACATATTGAGCGTGCTACCCGACTAGGGATCAACTCTGACATATTGAGCGTGCTACCCGACTGGTGATCAACTCTGACATATTGAGCGTGCTACCCGACTGGGGATCAAATCTGACATTTTGAGCGTGCTATCTTACTGGGCATGAATTCTGACATATTTAGCGTGCTACCTGACTAGGGATCAACTCTAACATATTGAGCGTGCTACCTGACTAGGTACCAACTCTGACATATTAAGCGTGCTACCCAACTGGAAATCATCTCTAACATATAGAATATACTACCCGACTAGGGATCAACTCTGACATATTGAGCGTGCTACCCGACTGGAGATCAACTCTGACATATTGAGCGTGTTACCCGACTAGGGATAAACTCTGACATATTGAGCGTGCTACTCTTACTGGGGATCAACTCTGACATATTGAGCGTGCTACCCGACTGGGGATCAACCCTGACATTTTGAGCGTGCTACCCGACTGGGGATCAACTCTGACATATTGAGCGTGCTACCCGACTAGGGATCAACTCTGACATATTGAGTGTGCTACCCGACTGGGGATCAAATCTGACATATTGAGCGTGCTATCCGACTGGGTATGAACTCTGACATATAGAGCGTGCTACCTGACTAGGGATCAACTCTAACATATTGAGCGTGCTATCTGACTAGGTACCAACTCTGACATATTGAACCCAACTGGGGATCAACTCTGACATATTGAATGTGCTACCTGACTAGGGATCAAGTCTGACATATTGAGCGTACTACTTGACTGGAGATCAACTCTGACATATTGAGCGTTCTACCCAACTGGGGATCAACTCTGACATATTGAGCGTGTTACTTGACTGGAGATCAGCTCTGACATATTGAGCGTGCTACCCGACTAGGGATCAACTCTGACATATTGAGCGTGCTACCCGACTAGGGATCAACTCTGACATATTAAGCTTGCTACCCGATTTGATATCAACTCTGACATATTGAGAGTGCTACTCGACTGGGTATCAACTCTTACATATTGAGCGTGCTACCCGACTGGGTGTCAACTCTTACATATTTAGCGTGCTACCTTACTAGGGATCAACTCTGACATATTGAGCGTGCTACCCCACTGAGAATCAACTCTGACATATTGAACGTTCTACCCGACTGGGGATCAACTCTGATATATTTAGCGTGCTACCCGACTGGGGATCTGCTCTGACATACTGAGCGTGCTACCCGACTTGGGATCAACTCTGACATATTGAGCGTGCTACCCGACTGGGTATCAACTCTGACAAATTGAGCGTGCTATCCGACTGGGGATCAACTCTGACATATTGAGCGTGCTGCCCGACTGGGTATCAATTCTGACATAATGAGTGTGCTACCTGACTAGGGATCAACTCTGACATATTGAGCGTGCTACCTGACTGGGGATCATCTCTGACATATTGAGCGTGCTACCCGACTGGGGATCAACTCTGACATATTGAGCGTGATACCTGACTGGGTATCAACTCTGACATATTGAGCGTGTTACTCGACTAGGGATCTACTCTGACATATTGAGCGTGCTTCCCGACTGGGGATCAACTCTGACATATTGAGCGTGCTACCCGACTAGGGATCAACTCTGACATATTGAGCGTGCTACCCGACTGTGTATCAATTCTGACATATTGAGCGTGCTACCCGACTGGGGATCAACTCTGACATATTGAGCTAGCTACCCGACTAGGCATCAACTCTAACATATTGAGCGTGCTACCCAACTGGATATCAACTCTGACATATTGAGCTTGCTACCCGACTGGGTATCAACTTTGAAATATTGAGCGTGCTACCCGACTGGGTATCAACTCTGACATATTGAGCGTGCTACCCGACTGGATATCAACTCTGACATATTGAGCGTGCTACCCGTCTGGATATCAACTCTGACATATGGAGCGTGCTTCCCGACTGGGAATCAACTCTAACATATTGAGCGTGCTACCCGACTAGGCATCAACTCTAACATATTGAGCGTGCTACCCGACTGGATATCAACTCTGACATATTGAGCGTGCTACCCGACTGGGTATCAACTCTGACATATTTAGCGTGCTACCCGACTGGGTATCAACTCTGACATATTGAGCGTGCTACCCGACTGGGCATCAACTTTAACATATTGAGCGTGCTACCCGACTGGGGATCAACTCTGACATATTGAGCGTTCTACCCGACTGGGTATCAACTCTGACATATTGAGCGTGCTTCCCGACTGGGTATCAACTCTGACATATTGAGTGTGCTACCCGACTGGGTAACAACTCTGACATATTGAGCGTGCTACCCGACTGGGTATCAACTCTTACATATTGAGTGTGCTACCCGACTGGGTATCAACTCTGACATATTGAGCGTGCTACCCGACTGGGTATCAACTCTGACATATTGAGCGTGCTACCCGACTGGGGATCAACTCTGACATATTGAGCGTGCTTCCCGACTGGGGATCAACTCTGACATATTGAGTGTGCTACCCGACAAGGGATCAAATCCGACACATACAATACGCTCCTTATATGGAGATCAAATCAAACATATTTAGAACACTCGCCGTGTTGGAATCAAACTCGTCACTTTGATAACGCAGTCCTAGAGTTTATTAAACCTTTACAAATAGGCACTTCTTTCTAATGGTGACCTTTTCAACAAAATTTTGGCCGTCGTGAATGAGGCGTAGTCAACGTTTACCACGTGAACAGAACGTTTTCCCCAATGATAATTCGACCGATTTTGAAACTAGGTCATGTGGGCTCAAAATCAATGACACAAGTTTAGATTGAAACAAAGCTTTTGAACACTCTAGATGATACATTTACTGCCAAACCTTAGGACACTTACTCAGAACACTTTCCCAATGATATGTCAAATGAGTTTCAAACTGGGTCACATTGTGTCATTAACTTTATCTTTAGGTTGAATTAAAGCTTGTGAACACTGTAAATGTCGCATTCATTGCCACATCTTTATGATAATTGGTTAGAGCATTGGTCCTAATGATATCCCGACCGACTTTATTCCTGGAACACGTGGAGTCAACAACAAGGTCGAATTGGCAGAGAACGCTTGTGAATACTCTTTAGGCCACATGTATTGCCCAATCTTAAAAAAAGTGTATGATCATTTGGTACAATGAATTCTTCACAGAGCGAGATATGATATTAGTCTATTTAAAACATGTCCGGACCATGAGGATGGGAACCTTTCCTTACGTGGTTATAGTAAAATCATTTGAACACATTAGAAATCACTTTTGTAACCCAGTCATGGGAAACTTGCTCAGAACATTAAAAAATGTATGGTTATCATATATTTGCTTAGTCGCAAATGACTTGTTTCGTTACAAAATGGCTGTAGCTTTTTTTTGCCAAATTGTGAAAAGTACCGGTAACGTCAAATTCTTAAAAAACGGTCGCACTTAAAAACCTGAACTAGGAAAATTTTCGTCGTGAAATATTCAAATTGGGAACTTTGGGTCTTGTTAATCACTTGTTACTTAATTGCACATACTCATTAGGATAACCTTTTTTCAGGCATGTCCAAATGACAATTTTGTACTAAAGTTGGAATAAACAAAAAACTTTTATAGAAAACAAACACAATCACTAACTAAAAATAAGAATGTATTATGATTTCCTTTTGGGACTGACACTCACCACAGTCATGGTCAACTTCAATATACTGAGAGATCCTGAAAATTGCACTTTCAGCCACAGGGGCCTGGTTCCACATCGACTCAGACGTGTTCTTGAAGCCAAACTGTGTCAATGGCACTCATCCGTGTGACTGATGAACATGTGCAATATTCTGTGTGTAGTATTTACTATTATGGCTCATGTTATTTAAAAGCAACGATCATGTTAAAAAACGAGATATGTAAGCAATGTATTAATCGCACGTTTCAAAGCAATACGACAATTTGAAGACATGGGTATTCAGGATATTTCCATATCAAAACAAAATGGTATCGACCGATGATTTCCATATTGATAATTTGTTGAGGAGAAAAGTGCTTCTGATTATGCTGATGTTTACCAAGGCGGTGATAATTATGACAGTGAAGATATGAGGAATGTAAATTTGCTGATGCTGATTATGATAATGATGATAATTATGATGCTGTTGATTTTGATGATGGTGTTGAAATATGACAACGACAATGATAATGATGACAACGAATATTATAATGATTACGGAACAGTTACTAACGAAATGATGATCTAGGCACAAACAAAGTCCGTTTCGTTTCACTATAAACTAGTATTTACTACTTCAACGCACTTTTTTCGCTCTTTGGTTTTGAAGACCGATGTTGGGTTTACACCAAAGTGCGGTACTACAATGTCATCTGTTTACACAATATCAAATAAGTGGAGTGCCTTCATCGCTTTTAACAACTCGGTTATGGTCTTCGAACATGTTTATAATCTATTTCTGGACAATAGCCACTATCATATTTTTGAAAATCTGGAATTGAATTAAGTAACACAAAATGTGTATCCATCATGACGTAATGTGGTACTTCTGTTACCAAACGGATTAATACACACTACTTAAGTTATTTCAACAAAATTCGTTCAACATTTTTAAACATGTAAATAAAAACATGCAAACAGTATGCATTTCATCAAAAGCCGTTCACTTACATAAGACACACACAAACAAGTCTGTCGCTTAAAAGAAAGTACAGAGCTAGAAAACTCAATTTTTGGAATTACATGTAACATCATTATTTAAATTCATATGCAAAACAGCCATGATTTGCACATGATTATTTTCATACTGGGGGTCCTTGAATGAGTCTGAGAAAGCTCAAAGATAAAGCATATAATCCAAAAGGACAGACTCAATACCCATGACACTGCATTTACATATCAAATTTTCTTATGTTTATGGAAATGTATGTAATGGAACACACCGACGCATAAATCCAATTCACACAAACTAGATTTTATAGTTTTAATTTTTGCTACATATTTTGTGTGCACAAACCTTTTCCTTATAAACATTAACCTCATATAGCAAATTCATAGCAAATTTAATGACCTTATACACATCATATATAATACATGTTTTACACTTCTTGGATGATGTCACTAGACATTGTTTATAAATCATTATTTTTTATAGAATAAAAAGACAAAGATACATAAACAACCATCTACATAGGACAAGTTCATTGATTAATCCCAGTCGAGTAAGGACAACACGCTAGACAGCGATGGTTTAACTGCTTCTTAAAAGATCAAGAAAACAAACAGTCCCTACACAGCATTATTTGCAACTATCCTATTGGCCCCATAAGCTGAAGCAGAAGTGTCACATACTTCTTCCCTTCTCTCCTCCTTCTTCCAGCCCCCTCACTTCTTCCTGTCCCCCCTATTTTTTCCTGCCTCCTCTCTCCTTGAGTCGGAGATAAAAGTGCCTCCGTTGCTGAAGTTGTAGAACGCCAGCGTGTTGGAGTCCTTGACGAACAGGCCCTGGAAAAGCAAACAACATGAAGTTCAATACATGTGTGCTATCAATTTGACAATAATAGACGCTTCAGTGTGAAAGATATGTAACTGATATAGGGAAAGATATTGAAGAATCAGAAAGGTTATTTTCGGATCCCTAGCTTGAGCAGTTGCTAAATATTTATAGATGTGTATGCACGTATTTAAGTATAAGTTGTGTTCATTTAGATATAAAATAAACTTGATTGACAAAAACAAGCTTTTTGCTATGTTGTTCTTTTTGGTCAAAGCTAACATCTACCCTAACTTTCATTATCTGACAATCACTAAATGGTATTCGAAAATGTTTAAGGAGTATTTACAACAGAATTCCTCTTATCTAGAGCTCTGTGCAGGCTCCATCATATGGTCCTGTGGCTACTAATATCATACTGCAGTTTCTGATTGCCTCCAGGCACGCGTACATGTACAGCCTCGTTGATCTTGGCCTTCAACACAGACACCTGCAAAAGACAAAATATAGATGTAAATATACAAGTGTCAATAAAATAAATGTGTATGGATTTTTGTTTTTACATACAACACAGCGAACAAAGAACATATCCATACATATACCAGTGCCCCAGATAAGCTGCGTATATGCGTAATTCACCCAATTAAAATCTGTAAAGCAAAGAAATAGAATATAATGCGTATTGAAAACGCAGCCAATTTGACATAGACGCAAATCCTTTAAAATTGATGCATACGATACAAGAGCCTCGATCGAAAATGTTTTGCTAATTTTCGGTATTTTCTGTTTGGAATAAGTATCGTACCATGGTGGCGATGCTTTCATTCAGTCAAAAGTTTGATAACAAGCTCCCGGATGATGGAGGAGGAAAACAATCGAAGTTATTCAAACACTCTTTGGACAAGATTTCAGAATAAATAAAGCGTTTGACTTCATTTTACGACAACATATGTAAGAGTTGCAAACTTTAAACAAGGTTGATTTGAAAGACTATAATTTGAGTTGGACCACCATAAGTGAGCTATGCATTTTTATAACTTATTTCACCCTATTTCCAAAAAGAAATCACCTTATTTCAAAATCAATGGGTGAAAACCCTATTTCCAGAAGAATTATCTGGGGCACTGATATACTAAGTAAACATGTATTTATGGTTTTAACTTCACCTGGTTACCTGCTCTTTACACTTCGGTATATAGACACAACACGATAGAGTGTCATAAGACATGAGAATTTATTCAAACAAAGAACAAATAAAATAAAGAAGGACTTTAATTGACTTATTTACTTCACTTATAAACAAAGTTTACCCCAAAAAGGAACAAATGACCTGCCATACAGTCATTTCAATCGTCTGACTATATTTTAATCAAGTTGGCTATGTAGCCTATTGTGCCTATTTAATGCATATAACCTAACACAAAATATAGAATCGTTCTGAATGCTATTTGTTCAAAAACTATAATCTTTGTTTTCGAAATGGACCACTTTACATCTAACTTAGAACAGTGGCTTATTGACTTAATTTTGATTACATTTCGAACAAATATTTATCATAAGAACTACTAAAGCAATCTAATAGATTCTATCTAATCAAAACTACAACATTGTACCTTATTCAGAAATGTGAAACAGATCATATAAGTTACAAGGCTTCTTACTAACCCCATACAGTGTGATTCCGGGTCAGTAAATTAATATTGGACGAGCCACAATGTTTACTTTGACAGAACGACCTTACATGAACACTTCTGTATTAATATGGAAAAAATACAGCACATGACGTTGCTTAGCAAATGAAAAACAAATGTTCTGTACAAGGCAGGGCTTTTTTCCCATCTTTGTAAACCGGCCCTGCCCTCTTATTTTGTGAAAAAATGAGTCACAAACTGTTCAAACTTTTGAAAAAATCAGACACAAACTGTTCAAAATTATGCAAATATGATTTGCAAACTTTTTACATTTGTGAAAAACGGCCATTCTCTTAGAAGAAAAAAAAAGCCCTGCAAGATAAGATTCAACATTATCACACTAATTTCTGATCATGTACTTATATAAAGCGAGATATGCTTATGAGCTGATAACACGGTGGCGAAACAATAACAGGTAAATGAAAATAAAGAGATTTATGCATAAGGTAATAAAAATGCGGTAAAACATAGAGAAAGCTTTATACATGTGGCAATAAGTAGGTTTTGAAACATGCAGAGAGCTATGAATACTACCTGATAACAAGTTTTTGAAACATACAGAGACCTTTATATATGAGGCAATACCATGGTGGTGAAACATACAGAGAGCTATGCCCATGAGGTAAATATAGGAAGAAATGAATCTACAAAGTCAGGACAGACAGTTGTGTTAATCTCTAGAAGTCCTTTATATGACCATTGACCAATTACATGTAGAATACATAACACAACATACCACACAGCATAAAATATATAAAAAAATATTTAAGCTGGGATCACCGCAATACACGGGTACATTACAAAGAATTGGGGGTTCAAACCGGTTTGATGGCTAGCCTAATCTTACACTCAGCATATAAGAAATCACTTTATACACGTGTAAATAAACATTAAGATAATAACATCGCAATTAATATTAAAATTCAATAAAATATAATACAAATTCGAATGAAATTTCAAGTCTTAATCTTTATTATAACTCAGAGAAATTGAAAATTGAAACTTGTAGAGGCACGATAGAATAAAAATACTACAAGTATCAAATAAATGTCTTCTTGTTGACAATTATTCAGAACGAATCATCATGAAATATTCCTTTCACTTGAACATATTTCTCTCTTTTGCTTATATCAGATTGTGAACTTTATTCGTGATATCGGTGGTCAGCTGGGATTGTGGGCGGGCTTCTCCGCGCTTTCCATCTTGGATCTCGTGGAACTCGTGTTCCTGCTCGTGGCAAAGAAAGCAAATCCGACGAAGCCGACAAGGGATGAAACAGGAGACAATAACATTAACATAGATACGCACAAAACAGAACTGTCCGACTTCGATTTACGACGCCAGTGCCACAAAAAAAACTTCACAGTGATTCAATCGACTGAAGGAGCGATAATACAATATTGGTCTTTTGTTTTTCTGAATACATTTTAGAGTGCAAACCTCGTCATGGATATTTGATGTGGCTGTTATTTGTGTTTTCCACAGGCGTTGCTGAAATCAGAATTTATAATGGGCAGTGTACCCGTTTCACAAAAACGCACACTATTAATTATGTGTTTCTATGTTGTTAATTTGTTGTTTTTGCATAGCAATGTATACCAAAGCTGCATATATTTCACTATATTTCGTAACGTCTGCATAAATATTGATTTCTTTTTTCTAGGTACAACATTTAGCAGAATTGACATTTACTATTTAAAATACATTTTTGTTTGTTTCCGATTTGACTTTTGTAATTATAGAACGACACGTGAAGTAGTGTACATAGTATTACCGTTTAATTTGTTCACTATTGATTTTGCATTTACAAAGGCCAATTTGCCGTTTTGATATTGCGACTGAATTGCAATATGTACTTGTTTAAACAAGACATAATCTTTATTTTATAAGATAATCGTTACCATGTAAAATACATCACTTTCCATAGGCATGTTAATACTTTATTTGTTTTCTGTTCAAAACATTCGCCGAATGAACTGACAACTTATTACATGTATTTACGTACACTCTTTTTTATGTTCTGTACTATGTGCTTAAGTCGAATAAAACGCTTGTTTTGTCCTGTCCTATCTTGGTGTGGTGGATAAAACAACCTATATACGGATTGGCAAAATTATAATATTCCAACATTTTGTCATTAAAAAAAGCAATATATATATATATATATTGCTTTTTTTAATGACAAAATGTTGGAATATTATAATTTTGCCAATCCGTATATAGGTTGTTTTATCCACCACACCAAGATAGGACAGGACAAAACAAGCGTTTTATTCGACTTAAGCACATAGTACAGAACATAAAAAAGAGTGTACGTAAATACATGTAATAAGTTGTCAGTTCATTCGGCGAATGTTTTGAACAGAAAACAAATAAAGTATTAACATGCCTATGGAAAGTNCACTGATATTTTAGGAATTTGAAAGAATTACTCAATAATACATGTATGTACGCACTGTAATCTCTGTTTCATTTTTGTATTAAACACAGTTATTTTTAAATGGTTAATTCAAAACTGTCCGTCATAATAGCATTTGATTATATATTTAAAAATAACTTTAGTTAAACATTAATAAAATAATGATTGTGTTGAAATAATTCGTTGAAAAACGGGTGTAGTTTCAAAGTTTGCCACATTAGATTAAATATACAATTGCTGCCATATTGTGTGTGCTATTTAAGATATTGGCATCATTACAATACTTTGTGAGATAGAAGGCCAAGTTATTTTAAACTGAATGTGGAAGTTAGTTAATCCGCATTCATGTTTTAAATGTCAAAACTGGTGTCAGAATGATAATTGTATTCTAAAAACAATGGCTTTGACTTAAAAAAGAAACATTTGCTCATTATGTGTTTTGACTTTGGAGTTTCAAAATGATCGAAACTTCGCAAAGAGCAGTCCCAAACCCGGCTGCTGAAAAGGAGGAATGTTGGGCGAAGGGCTAGCAAACATAACATCGTAACATCTAGCCACAAAAACATCAGACAACATACAGATAGCTCTCACGGACCTGGAAGAAGATGGACCTCCATCTGAAGGGTGTATGACACCAGGCGTTGAAAGCCACAGCCAACTGTAAGCCGTCAGGCTGACGACCATCGTTTCCATCAGAACCACCACCATCATCTGTCCAAACCATGTACGAGACCGGAAAAACAGAGATAAGGAAGTACAACATCACCATTATAGAAATCAGTCAACCAAGATAGACTAGTTCTCGGCGGACTTACGGCGAATTACTGATGTCCCCCTGGCATGAGCAGGAGGATGCAGCACAAACCCAGAGAGAACCCCGATGCTTTTCAAATCGGCACAAAAAGCGCTCATCGGGTTGGAGGCGCACGGACCACGGATCAAGACACACTTGACACCTATTCCTTGTTTAAAATTGTTAACCGAATTATAACTGAAACTTAAAGATATCATCCAACTTAATGATTGATAAGCCCTCAAATTGTTTATACAATATACAAAGTGCGTTAAATGCTTACATTGGTCGATAGCGTTTACAGCTTCATAAGATTTGTATCCGATGCTTGACACCGTAAACAGTTCAAAATTAAAGAGGCTTAATAGCTGGTTGATAACGTTTACAGGTGATTAAGGAATGCATTACTCAGTTGACAGTATAACCAACATAATAGGATGTGTCATATTTGGCTAAGAACGTGTACAGCATAATAGATGTGTGGCTGGTTGACACTTTAAACAGATTAATTGGAGGTCCTTTAATGTGTTGACTTCGCTGACACATTAATTGGATGTTTGACAATGGGTAGAGCTACATGACAGGTGAATTATTTGGTTTACAACGTATAAAGCTTTTTAAGAGGTTATTTTTGTGACAACGTGTACAGCTAAATAGTAGTGATACTAGTTGGATTGCACCGTTAAACGATTTTATGTACATATAAAGAAAGCGTCGATGTCTGTGAAATACTGTGAGTTTAAGAAACATATAATATACCGTCAAAAAGGTAAATACGTTGTTTTAACGTAAGAAAAAAAATCAACAAAAACTACAGATTGAAAGTTAAAGGAAGTGTTAATACTTATAATAATTGTTACCTTTATTTTATGAAAATAAAATGTAAGCATATAATTGTCATACAAACGTACTTCTTTATTTTTATATTACCTTCATACGTATTAAAATATAGTCACATTGTACACAACAATAAGAAAATATTAAAAAAGAATAACCATATAAATAAATAAAAAAATAATGCTTGAATAGTGATAATAATATTAATAATGATAATTTAAAATAATAATAATAATAATGAAAAAATAAATAATAATAATAATAATAACAATAATAATAATAATAATAATAATAATAATAATAATAATAATAATAATTATAATTATAATTATAATTATAATATTACTTTAATAATACGTACACTCTTTTTTATGTTATGTATTCTTTGCTTATGTCGAATAAAACGCTTGTCTTGTCCTGTCCTGTATTGTTGTGGTGGATAAAACAACCTATATACGGATTGGCAAAATTATAATATTCAAACATTTTGTCATCGAAAAAAGCAATAAATATGTATTTATATATCATATAAAAGCCAATTGCAAACAAAAGCGTTTTATTCGATTGTTATGTCGGCTTTGTCATACTTAATTTTAACAGATGTTTTTATTTATTTTTGTATTATTTTAATTAAAAAATATGCCTTCTTAATAGTCGATATATTCCTTGGGGCGTGCAAGTATATTTTACCAAAAGAAGGAAATATTTTATTATTCTCGTCGTACTCGTAAACAATTCCAATAGCGCATTTCACAACTATTTGCTTTATTTCATTTGAATATTATTAATTCAGACGTATAACGACGAATAACGACAATTTCCGTCAATTAAACAGGCAATGTTATTAAAGCTTGGGCTATCAGAAAAATCATCAGTCAGTTTATACAGTGAACATTTGCATAGCAAAAACATCAATTTAAGTTCAAAAGATATAGTGATGGCATCTAGATATGGAGAACGAATGAATAAACTGATGCAATCCATGCTGATTTTCTTTAATTGAATAATTTGCCATAGGTTCAGGAGTATGACTACGTCACATTCCAATTAAAAGTTTTGAGAGAATCTGCATCGTTATCAGAATAACATATGCATACGATTCTCAGTAATAAGTTAACTACTGTCACTAATGTGACATTTCAGAGAGTTTCAAATCATGCTGTACGGATCCGACCACAACCGAAATAAATACTTCATATTGGTGGAATATCTAGAGTCGATATCTAAACGCATTTGTTTTAACGAGCGGGCGCCACTCCAGTACCCATCATGCAAATCGTTACAATGACAAAGTTATAAAAGGCAAAGACAGAACCGGACTTTGCAGCGGAGGCATGTGCCTATTGGACTAAGGTAATTTAAACCTTTATTAAAATGAACATTAGAGGATGCCAGATACGCAAGGTGCATACGGATAGCAAATGAAACAAACTGTGTACCTTGGAAAAGGTAATGCTTACGTTTGAAAATAAGGAAACTTAGAGGCAAATACATTTATGCATTGATATTTTAGGAATTTGAAAGAATTATTCAATAATACGTGTAAGTACGCACTGTAATCTCTGTTTCATTTTTGTATTAAAACAGATTATAATAAAATGGTTTATTCAAAACTGTCCGTCATAATAACATTTTATTCAATATAAAAAATAACTTTAATTCATAATGAATAAAATAATTCGTTATTTGATTTATTTTAACACATCAAATCAACAATATTTTGTTGTAATAATTCGTTGAAAAATGGGTGAAGTTCCAAAGTTTTTCACCTTAGATTAAATATACAATTGCTCCCATAATTTTTGTCATATTTAAAATATTGGCATCATTACAATACTTTGAGAGATAGAATGAGAAGTTATTTTTAGACTGTTTGTGGAAGTAAGTTGATCCGCCATTCATGTTTTAAATGTTAAAACTGGTGTCAGAATAATAATTGTATTCTAAACTAAATAGCTTATACTTAAAAAAGAAACATTTGCTCATTATGTGTTTATGGTTGGAGGCGAACGGACCACGGATCAAGACTATCAAGCCTCTTTCCATACAAAGAAGAAGATCAACATGGACATAATCCAGTGTTACGCCACGACGAACGATAGTAATAAGGAGGAGAAGGACAACTATTCAAACAGACTGTTAAACATTGTACAAGAGAGACCAAAGAGGAACATCATCAATGTAATAAGAGACGTCAACGCCTTGATCGGTAGTGACAACCGAGGATATCATAGGGCAGCAAGGGCTAAGTGAAATAAATGACAGCGGTGAGAGCATCGCCAAAAGTAACTTTGTAATCGGAGGAAGTGTTTTTTCACAACAGGCGACATTGGTGTCACCTGACTTGTAAACATGGACGATTGCGACAACCTGTACAACGCGAGTAAGTTTCTTTGCTCTTTTAAGGATGTTCGCGTCAAGCAAGGAGCTAACGTTGCTTAAGACCATTATCTATTTGATTGAAATTGAAGCTGAAGAAGAATTGGACAGGGGGCAAGCCAACGCCAACGCCAGAACACCAATACGATTAAAGACACCAAGAAGCAAGATGAGTTCAAGGTCAGTCTCTTCAAGAAGTTTCAGGTCTAAGAGGAGCTGCTTTAAGAAGAGACGATAGAGAAGAAAGAGAACACAGTGAAAGAAGCTGTAACCTCAACATGACAAGAAGTACTGTGCCCCACGTCGTTCACCCACAAGGAGTGAGTACATGTATCAGCAGAGTTTCTACAGAAAGTGGAAGGAAATTTGAATTAAAAAGAGAAAAGAAAGCAAGTGTCACCAAAAGCAGAACAGCATAGTGGAAAGAGAGCTACCTCATCATGCTCCCGAAAAAAGCCGACCTCCTGTTCCAACTACCGAGGGACAACATTGTTGTCTATCCCAGGAAATGTATTTAATCGCACCCTGCTGAACCGAATGCTAGACCCGCATCTCCGTGTCCAACAAGCCGGCTTCCGGAAGGAGAGGTCGTGCACGGATCAGATCCCAACCCTGCGCATCATTCTGGAACAATTCATGTCATTGTACTCGCCCCTCTACATCAATCGAAATGAATTCGACATCGTTGACCTGCAGTTCCTCTTGAGCCACTGATACACTACGCATTGCCAGAAAAGATCAACAACATCAACAGGAAATCTTATGACTGGATGATCAGCAGAATCGTTCATGTCAGACAGCTCACCGACGCCTGTGAAGTAGGAACCAGAGTGAGGCAAAGTTGCTAACTCTCACCTCTCCTGTTCCTTCTGGCCATAGTCTGGGTCATGAAGACCTCGAGGGATCATAATGCAAAACGAAATCCAGTTTTGAAGCAATTGGACGATCGCGACCTTGCCGACCATCTGGCTCTTCTCTCTCACAACAACCACACATTAAAGACCAATACCGTTGCGGACAACTCATCTAGATTGAGGGAAGAGCAAGGTGTTCATGACCAACGCATCGGACGACACGCCAATTATAGTCCGAAGCGCTTGTGGAGGTAGAAAGCTTCCTCTATCTCTGCAGCATCCTGGACAACCATAGAGGAACGGGTGCATCTGTAAAGCACGAGCAGACTTCTAACAGCTGAGGAACATCTGGGGATCCAGCAAGATAGGCACAACAACCAAGATCAGGCTCCTCAATACCACCGTGAAGCCGATACTACTCTATGGAAATCTACCGTCACCACCATGAAGAAAATCCAGGTCTTCATCAATTTCTTCACAGAAAGATCCTTAAGATCCTCCAACCTGAAAAGGTCACCGACGGAGAATCATGGCGAAGAATAACGAAGCAGTCATCCTTCAGAGACGTTCGCGATGGATAGGAACCCCCAAGGGAAGAGGAAGAGAGGGTGGCATATAAACACCACGCGCCTGGACATGGATGCAGAAAGATGCCAAGCAGATGGGCAAGACGTGGGAACAGCTGAAGAGACTCGCCCAAACGGGACCACAGGCGAGGGTGATGAGATGAGATGAACCCCAATTATATTTCCTTGTAAAACGTACACAATATTTGTTGCGAACATTTGGTCTGTGTCGAGTTCTCGTGTGCTGTATCAAAGTGTTAGCAATAAAGGAATAAAGGACCGCGTAGTGAGTATACGACATCAATGGAAAGCCTTGCCTGTCCTAAATATACAAAATGAACATGCAATGTGCAAATAGCAAAACATGTTGTACAAATTTTAGGTCAGTCTGTTATTATGCAAAGTGCTTTGATTCATATTTAAACGAGAACAGCATTACATTGTATATTGATCCAACAGGAAAATATTATGCAAATGTGACCTTAGAAGTATCTATGTATGTGTGCCATGAGCATTATCAATATATTATGTGAAGCCATCATTTAATAGATTCAACAAGACAATATATCATACCGATGTTACCTTATATTAAGTCAATCTGTCATTATACGATGTGCAGTAATCAATATATTAGGTGAAACTATAACCTTATATATTCAACAAGACGATTTATCATTCCGGTGTTACCTTATGATATATCTATCTGTAATAATATGATATATGTATACAGTTATGTAACATTTAATGTCGTTGCATTTGTCGAAGGGGAACATATTCATATTACAATTGATTCCAAGATTACACAATGTGAAATAAAGGAAGCCAATAAAAATGATTTGAATGATTACGAATATGTACAGCACAATGATTTCTGTGTATATGTTATTTTCCCCTTTTCACTGTTTGTTAACCTTTTATCCCATATTTGTTAACAGTTTTCGAACTATGCCTTTCTAGTTGTAATAAGTTAATGTTGATGAAGATTTATTGAAATACTCGAGATATGCCACATTGCATATTCATGTATATAGTACATGCATGTATATATGTTTATCATGATATAAACATTCGACTTTGAAAAAAAGGAAAAACAAACATGCTTTGAATGTTGACCGTTTTATAATTGGAACCTATAGTAATTGGATCTTGTGTAATTTGACACCGAACAGCAGGTAAGGTATAGGTTTCGTCAACTCGAGATAATGTGTTGGCATAATATTATAACAAATTCATCCAATTCATTAGCTTGTTGAATTTCTATTATACAATTTCCACAACGTTTATTGGCAAAGTGACTAGACAAAAGGTTCCTATGATTAGAAATAAATACAGTTTCACAAACATATATTGATGATTGGTCAAATTATACGTCAGGCGACTCCATGTAATGTGTTTTGTTTGGATCAGATCCAAGCACCAACACACAATATAAAGAAGTAACCACATTAAATAAAGAAGGTAAGTACATTTTACCAAGGAGTTAAAGGAGAAACCTTTTTCTATAAAGAAGTATCCCCACCATCTAAAGACGTATTCACATCATATAAAGACGTATCCATTCATAAAAAGAAGTTTCCACATCATAATAAGAAATAACCATTGCATTGAAGAACGTATCCGCATCTAATCAGGAAGAATCCACATCATGTAAAGACCTTATGAAGTAACTACATCCTATTAAGGAGTCACATCATATAAAGAAGACGTCTCATTATATAAAGAGGTATCCACGTCAAACAAAGAACTGTCCACATTAAATAAATTTGTAACAACGTCTGTAATAAGTAACCACAGAATATCACGAAATATTGTCTTAAAATATTGACATAGATGCTAAATATATTCTTATTAAACATGCTCAAGGACATATCGGCCCGATGTTGAAGTTATGGGTTTGTTCTGAGCTATTATTTTAGGTATCTTTTGTGTTCAGTTTAGCCCTGTCATTTAAGACCTAAAAGTAATTCTAAATGAACACATGTCGATTATTCATTCGAATATTGATTCAAAATCAGCCCAATGTCTTGCACTATCAATGATATTTTCCCAAAGGTCAGCTAAACGAAACTTGCTGATGAACAGTAAATGTATTTTTATTTATGTTATGTGCATGATTGTTAAGTCGTCTTGTGGGGAATCAGCTCAATGACAGAAAAACCGTTTCAATGGAAGCAGTGAATTTAAATATTGAACACCTGCGGAGGAATGATGCGAGTGTATGCCGGTGTTGATGTCAAATCGACATCGCGCCATGCTGCAGTTCATACCTCATGCCGGTGCACAATTCCGAAATCGGGCCGATGTAATTATTTAAATCGGCGCGATGATGGGCCGAGATTGTTGAATCCCGTGATAAGTGCGGTGGCACGACGGCAGTATGCCGGTGTCGCGCCGTGTTGCAGTTCCGATCTAGAACCGATGTAAATACCGGTATTGGGTCGATGTAAAAATGTTTGCTGGGTTGCTATTTGGACAGAACAACGTTCATGTTGTACTTATAAGACAGTCAATGCTTTCCGAGACATATTTCCTGCAGATGCAACCAGAGTTTCACTTTATTAGGTGGAAAATCGCTATCCTATAGTTCATTTCGATATTTGGTAGTTAGTGTTGTGCTGCTGATTGTACGGTAATCGTTTGTATTTCTAAAAATAGACGAATGATATACAAATAAAATTGAATCTATAAGTGGTGGACAATGTAAGGTTTTAAGAAGAGTGAAATGAATAAAGTGACTTTAATTAAATACGTTCATGCTCTCCGCATAGTATTCGGTATTTTATACATTTTTAAGCATTTTATATCAACGAATAGATGGAATTCTCAACCGCACATGCTTAACGAAACGTTTTGGAATACGCATAGATCAATAAATACCGTCTTTACAACTTGCGCGGTTTGTGTTAATACCCAATTAATTATAATTTATTTATTGCAAACATATGATGATGCTAATAGTTTGTTTAATTTAAATGCACCCTAAGGTCATATAAATTGAATCTGTGCTGTACGCAAATTATAGCATATACTATCCTCCGGTTGTTTTACCATGAAACCCACGTATTTAACTTTCAATGTTACTTAATTGATTCAAGGCTTGAATTGTTTTTCACGGATTTATATGCACCATCTGTATTTGTTTTGTTTAATCTTAATTGCTGTTCAAAGTAGGAAAAACTATATATTCCAATTAGTGCTACGTGAAATGCCGCAACCCACACATTGATGACAACACACGACACAGAACCCTACATACAAGGACACACGTCATTTGAGCATTTTAAGTCTATAACAAGGCACTCATAACAATTTGAATGGCGTGGGTTATTGTTTAGTGTCGTGCGTTGAATGTCGTGCGTCTATTTAAAACGTGACGAACATTAATCAATTCATCACACGACAGTGTAGAACGACAGTCGACACTATATCGGGCAAATATCAAGCTATTGCCGAATGTATTACTAAGAAAAACACACGTCAATTAATGCGACAATAGACCAACGCCGCGACACGCACCACGACGCGCGATATTCCTAAATTGCACACGTCATTTGAACATTTAAATCTAGGCATACGGCAATTCTGAGATATTTGTGCACAATTTTAAACAATATCAACCCATAATGTCAACCTTAGACATACCAATGCCTTTGATTTTCACTTATAGCGTATAAGAAAACGTTGCTTCTGACGATTTCTATTTCGCGCAGAATGGGCAAGACAGCTGTTGCTGAGTATATGGACTATGCGACCATCCACGGTCTAGGACGGACTAAGAACGCGCCGTTTGCTACGTTGAAGATACTCTGGGTAATGGCGATATGCGCTTCCCTGGGAATGATCACGTGGCAGGTCGTAATGCTGTACCGAAAATACGACAGGTAATACCAACGTTTGCTCGACCGGCAGATCAAACGATTCGCTGGTATTTCATTTTGAACTGTTATAAGGGCCAGCGAACCTGTCACAAACATAATAGCTACGCGTTATGCAAATTATTAGGTTAGTGCAGATAAGTTTATTGAACGAAACATAGAAAGCACGCATCAGGGGCACATAACAATTACTTGGTATTTGTTAATACCATTGTGCTTTCAAGTTATATATACTTTTTTTAAATAATGTTTCTTTTTTATTTTTATTTGAATGGTGGCAAACTATAACTATATTATATTTTGGTTGCGGAGCTCTCTTTCCATAAAATGACTACGAGTAAGGGTTCTCTCTTACTGGTGCAGCTGATGCTTCACTTTGCTTAAGTTTAAACCGCGTGCTGATGATTAATATGTTACTGATCTTTGATACAACATTTTAGCCACCCTGTTTCCACTTCAATGGAGATGAAGACAGTAAAGAAAATGAAGTTCCCAAAAGTCGTCATCTGCAAAACTAACCATGGACATGTTCGACGGAACCCTTTATTCAATAAAATGTTAAAAATGGTGAATTGGAATGGTGAATACCTAACATATTTAAAGCATATTACAAATTATTTTAAATGCACAATTTCAAGGGTAAGTTTGTTTTTAAAATAAATCAGAATATTAAAATATTGTTATAACACTTATCTCTTCGGTTTTAGTATAATATATGCATTTCGCGTGCCATATTGTCATATTGTTTACAAACACACTAACGTAGAGTGGATGTTAATTATGTGATTTCAAAGATCCTGACAAGATGATCTCCGCGGTAGAGATGTTCAAAATGCTCTTGAATACTGAATTTACTGACTCAAGGCTGAAAATCTACTCGCAGCCTTACGACGAATTAGTCCTGTCTTGCACCTTTGCCGGGAAGTCTTGCTCAAAGTAAGTGCAATGACTGCTGTTGCAATCGTCACCAAAGAAAATTAATCTAAATATTTAAGATCAAAATTAGGATCTCTTTTTTCTGCCATTACGTTCGAATGTGTTGGCGCGTTTTATTGTTGTGTTGTCGTGTCCGCGACCTTCTTCAAACCAGCTAACACGCCAGAACGATATGGCAAAAGTCAAAACTATAGACAATTTTTATGAAGGATTGATTTATTTATTTATTCATTCTTTTATTCCTTTATTCATACATTCATTCCTTAATTCATTCATTCATATATTTATGTATTTATTTATGTATGTATTTATGTATTTATGTATTTATGTATTTATGTATTTATGTATT
>VMBQ01002411.1:27086-38066 GCA_007657795.1 Dreissena rostriformis
CTCATACCGGAGTGCCTCCTGGGCAGTTGGGGGCGATCTAAAATACAGAATGGGATGCAAACAAATATATATATATATATATATATATATATATATATATATATCGTATATAAAATGCAATGATTGTTACAGGAAGGATATATGTCTGATGATTTAGTTATTGTTCTGTTCAGATCTGCCATTGGAAATCACTCAACATTTCGTACATATGACTACGGGCTGTGTTATGTGTTCGACCCCAATAAGCAAGATGGTATCTCACCTTCAGGGGAAGTGTCCTCCTCGGGTCAAAGATATGGTGAGTAGAACATCATAGGTAATAATAATTGCATTATTTAAAGAATATGGATCCGTATTTAAAAAAAAACAACATTTTTAAGTCAAACAATCAAAACCAATCAAAACATATATCAAATCGTCAACGGTTTGAAGGTATAATAATGTTGAGAATGGCTTTCTTATTCTTCATGCTCTATACTTCAGTTTAAAGTATCAAACTTTGTTTTAAGTCTTTACTTTATTCTTAGGTCAAATATTTGGTTGACAAACATGGGACTACAATATATATTAGATATTTAAATATGGATTTTATTAAAGGTTTTCAGTGGACAGTAAATTTGTGTTGTTGAATGACAATTCGATATCAGTGAAACTACATTATTCTCTGTTTTACTACAGTGAAAATATAAGAAAATTGCCATATATTTTATCGATATGAAAATGCGTGTAAACCATTAAACAATAAACAATTAAAATAAAATCATTAAGCTTAAATACGCACACAAGATAAAGTTGTGTTTCCAACCATACTACGAAAAACCCATGTTCGATTAAATGTTCACACAATTTTGATAACGTTATAATGCACAAGACGTTGAAGCTACGCCACTGGTAAATAAATTTTTCTCTAAAACCTCAGGTGAAATAAATTCGATCGCACACCGAATCAAACAAATCATCTAATTGAAACAAGCACACGGTCTGAATCGGTCAACAAACAAGTATAAACAGAAAAGATGAAGCGATTTATTTATCTAAGCGCCTTAATTGTTAATAGATCAAATAAACTGAATCGATGTTTTAAGTAATTTCCAATTAAGTGTCATGAGTGCATTTGAAAACAGAGCTCGATTACTGAATTATATATTTATATTAATTATATCGTATTATCGTAGTGAAACAATGAAGTCATACGTTAAACATTATTGTGTTGTTGTTATTTTCTCTATAGCTTAGCCAACGGTAACAAAATAAGTATACAATTGTGTATTTGTATGTATATTGTTCTATATCGACCTGGCCGTATTTCAAAAGCAGAACTGAGGTTTATGGTAGCACCGATTTTAAATGAGGATTTTTTTTATTATTAATGTCTTAATACTATATACTTGGTAACTTTATAAGGCGTGCAAATGAGAAAACTTACTTGTGATGACGACTGCGTTAGTCGTGGGAACGACTAAGTCAGCCCGGGTAACGACATAACTTACTCGTGAGAACGACATATTCAACCAATCCAGAATAAACGACGTTTGTTGTATAGGAATAATACGATGATTTATTTATATATAACCAGCAGATTCGCATAAAATCGTTATTTTAACTTATGATATGATGCTTTGTTATGATATCTCACTTGCTTGCCATAATTATGTATTCACATGGCACAGTTTGAAATCTTCATGGCACGCTAACATGTTGCATATTATTCCAAATTCCCTGTAAAAACCATGAAAGCAATGTTCAGATTGGCAAACCGAAATGTTGTCAAAAGGTTCTGTAGATTCTTGTCGCATCATCAGATTTCGCTGTTTTGAGATTGGATATTACGTTTGTTTTTATCTAATAATGAGTATATAGGTTTAGAAATCTTGCTGAACGTTGATCAAAACCAAAGTATTCCTGTGGTGACGTCATCAAGTGGCGTTTTGATTGTTCCGTTGTATGACGTAAGCAAATCCCTGGACGCGGATTCTGGGGTTTTTGTTCCAACTGGTTTCCAGGCCAACATAGCGGTATCAAAGGTATGTTTTCTTTCTCTAATTGATATTAAATATACCCAGTATTTTCTTTGCTTTTGGGTCAATTATGATGGCACTATTAAACAAATATAAAGATGTTCGTGGTTCTACATGTATTTAACAATGGGCCAATAGAGAAACGTAGTACAAATTCTTTAAACAAATTCAGCAGATTGGCATTGCTAAAATCGTATTAACATCAAAGGAAGGAAATAACTATATAAACTTATTATAATTTTAAACTATCGATAATGATGATAATAATCACTGACCGGTAAATAGACAAATTAATGAATTAAGAACATCCATAATTACGTCTGGTACATTTTAATTATCGTTGTATTCCATGCAATCGAAAACTGAGTTGAATTCATTTGCGACTATATCTGATGTGTATTTAATGAGGATATATTTGGCAGTCTGAAACTGAAAGGGTTCCGGGTAAAAACAACGAAAGTCCGATGTGCGACGTCAGCTCTGATACGACAGTTCATGTGAGTGCGATGATGATTAGTAGACAAGTATAACTGCAATACATGTTTAATGCTACACTTCTTTTTCCATTCTACAGTTTATCTGCTGAGAATAAATACCGCTTTGTTTCAAGACAAATTATCAATGCAAATAATATATGAGTTAAAATGTTATAAATAGGTGCCTGTGTAATATTAACACACCAAAGAGAAGCTGTATAGTTTTGTGGCATTCAGTTAAAACTATAATATAACATTGGAGCACGGTGTGTGGGAGGATGATATGCAAGCTTACCGTGTTATTAATATCTTTTTGTAATTTATATATTTCCTCACCTTCTTGCACTTAAAAGTTGCACCTTAGCACGACATTTTTATACGTTAAGACCATCATAATTTTGGAACTGCCAAAGATGTAAGACATTTCATGACGTCCTGTTACTAATTGCCCATTTAGGTCGATATCGCAAAAATTGAGATTCGATTGTTAAAGATGGTACACACTCGTAATAAAGATCTCGTACTGAGAGCTCGTTAAACTAATAACATATGATTATACAAAGTGTTCTATCACTATTCATTGTTAAGTTTTCATATAAAAGGACTGCCTTAGTGAGTGTCATCAAGTGAATATAGCGCGTAGATGCGGCTGTTCCCAACACTATATCCGATCATCTCATGTCAATAAGACAATGGACAAGGTCAAGTACTACAGACCTTGCAAGAAGATTACAGACTACGAGTGCATTCTGAAGGCACTTGATGAATTCACAAACTCCACTCCATCCGAGTGCAGATGCATCAGCCCGTGCAGGTCGGTATATAGGGATGTATTGATAATTTAGAATTGGTAATTCATTGTCTGAGAACATCAACACATTATTTTTATTTTCACTGTTGGCTGTAGTAACGTTTAAGTCTCTAAATTCATACAGTTAATTGAGAGGAACGGCACCAATTTCGTCATGTTTTTTGCGTCATTTGCTTATACAATTACATTTTAACAAAGGCTACATACAGTGAAAACCATTACAAAAAAATAATATGTGTTGGTTCCGGTAAACTCACTTATTAATGGGTCACTTGCGTAACAGGATAGAAACGAGAATTATTGTAAAGGCGTTTTGTCACGTGCCTGACAATACCTGCTGATTTAAGCAAATGTATGGTTAAGTCAATCGATCATTTGATTTATATGACTTGCTTTTTGTACCAATAATTATTGTAAAGGAATCGAGATACTTTCAAAACAATAACTGACGATGCGGCAATAATAAGTTTAAAGGCATTTTGTCACGGGAAGCGGACAACTACAACGAGCGAGGCCTGGTATATGGGAGTTATGGCTAGGGTAAGGGTTAGGGTTAGGGTTAGGGGTCGGGTTAGGGTTAGGTTTAGGGTTAATGCTTACCCTAACCCGACCCCTAACCCTAACCCCAACCCTTACCCTAACCCTCTAACCCCCCCCCCTTATGCGCAGTTCAATACCAGGCCTCGCTCGTTGTAGTTGTCCGCTTCCCTTTGGTCACCCGTCAATCATGACTTGCGGTTTGTTACCAAACTATTGTTTAAGCAATTGGTCAGTTGAAGTGCAGGAATTGGGGATTGCAGCGTGAACAATTGTACTTGCACTTTGTCTCTTGCTGTATAGGACTTACGGATTGTAATAAACATTATTGTAAAGGTAGTTGGTCTCTTGCCTAACACGACCTGCTGAGTGTAGCAAGAATTATCGTGAAGTAAATTACCTTACAGGAGCTGCGGGTTGTAATAAGAATGATTGTTATAGCAATTTGTCATTTTTCGTACAGGACTTGCGGAATGTTACAAAACTTATTCCTAAGGCCATTGGTCACTTTCCTTACAAAAATTATGGATTGCAACAATAATTATTGATTTACCTAACTTGCTTATTGTAACCAAAATAATTGTTAATTCACTTGAGAACTTGCCTAACAATACTTGGTTTTGTAACAATCATTATTGTAAAGTAATTTGATCGATTGCCTTATAAGACGTGAGGATTGTTAAAAGCTTGTCGCCCTTATAGTATGCCCTTCTTGTTAAAATAAGTGGTGTTTTTAATTAAGGGAAGAACTATTTACACCAGACGTAACGTTGATGCCTTGGCCGAACAAAAAGTCCTTACCCATTCTGAAGCGGATAATCTGGGCTAAACTTCAAGCTGGAAAAATGAGACTAGACCGCTATTCAATCAGGTTAATACAAATAAATTAGCGAGATGATAAATGTTTGTTTCGGTGACTATCGAGTTTAGTGTTTTTAATTATCAAATATCAAATCAAACTATGCATACACATGTTTAAGTGGTCTTGTGGTAGCTAGCTCGCCTAGGTCTTTGGTGCGAACTGCTTCAATCGCTCGGAATTTTCTAAACAAACGATGTATCATACGCATGCTCCTCTCTACGTATGTTTATAAATGTGAGGGATATTTGCCCATGTATCAGGGCTGCATACTGCGCAGAGTGCAAACGGACGACTAATAACCCAGGGATCGGTAATAAATGTGAACGTCGGCTATAGATAAATCAATATCTGATATATATCTGGTATACCTTTTACCTTTCATATATTTATAAAAACCTGCGCACAATTAAACTACGAAATACTTTTTTTCAGAGATAACTTTGTACTTGTTCGGATTTATCTGAAGACTCTGTCCTACGAAGTTATAAAGGAGAGCTATTCATATGAGGTAAGAAGAGACGGTGGTGAACATAAAGCGAGCTATGCTTATAAGGTGATAACACGGCGATGAAATATACAGAGATATATGCATGTGGGATGGGAATATAAAAAGATCTATGCTATGAGCTGATTACACGGCTTTGAAACATACAGAGAACTATTTATATCAGTTAATAACTCGGCGTTAAAACATACAGATAACTATGTATATCAGTTTATAACACGGTGGTGAAACATACAGCGAGCTATGTATATCAGTTAATAACATGGTTGTAAAATATACATTGAGATGTATACATATGAGGAAAAACCACGGTGGTAAAACATACAGAGAGCTATGCTTAAAAGCTACCTCACAAATGCATGAATAGGAAGAAATAAAACTCTAGAAACATTATCAGGAGATTCATTTGTATAACCTCCGGAAGTCCTTTAGTCAATGCATCATACCAAATAACTATATAGTACAGGATATTACATACTACACAATAAACATTATTATCATTAAATCTTGAAACGCCGCATTCGAACGGTAAAAGCAAAGCATTTGCGGATCAAATCGGTTAAATGGCGAAACTGACCTCACACTAACCATATAAGCAAGCATACTTCAAACACTAAGTTATAAGTCAAAGCATCGCATTTCAAATTAAATTCAGTTTAAGATACTTAAAATTCGATTTCATTTCAATTCAATTACGTAATAGTTAATATACACCAGAGCATCAGAAAAAATCTGCAACTTTCTGAGACACGATAAAATTAAATAAGTACAAGTCTCAGCAAAATTCCTTCTTGCTGACAATATTTCAGAACCCAACATCATGAAATGTTTCGTTTACTTGAACGTTTTCTTTCATGTTCGTATATCAGATTGCGAACTTCATTAGTGACATCGGAGGTCAGCTGGGATTGTGGTTGGGCTTCTCCGTGTTTTCCATCCTGGAGCTGGTAGAACTTGTGTTCCTGCTCCTGACAAAGAAAGACAAGCCGACTGAGCTGGTGAGGGATAAAACAGGAGACAAATACATTAGAAAAGACACCCACATAGTAGAACTGTCCGACTTTGATTGAAGACGCCATGGCACAAACAACGTCACAGTGACTCACCCGACTTAAGGAGCAATAATACAATATTAGTCTTGTGTATGCCTGAATACATTCTACTGCGCAACCTTCGTCATTGATGATTGATGATGTTGCTTTTATTTGCGTTTTTCAAGGCGTGCAGAGTGCTTGACCAAGGTTAAAATGGGCAGCGTGCATGTTCTTTTAAAAGACACGTTCAAACATTCTTAGTTATTTTTGTATTGTATTATGTGGTTGTTGTTCTGAATTGTAAATTGGGTTCAACTATTATTTTTTTCTAATTTGGTTTCATGTTACTGATAGATAGTTAAGACTATAGCTAATTAACATAGTTATATGGTTAGTCATGAAATAGATACAGACATCACATTAAGTTTCGTGTAAGTATTGCTTAGAATAATATCATTGTTAGTAGTTGTAGAGTTAAACTTCATTAGAATACTATTAGATATATAATCTCACATTTGCGTTGTTTTCGAGTCAATTGACTAAATGCATTTGTATAGCAATCCTCTACAGTACGACACTATAACATAATAACATGGTGTCAGAATAAAAGTGATTTTAACTGGATATATGGACATATATTGATCGTGTGATATTTATTGCTGGACACCATTATCAATTTGACATTTATAATCATGGAGCTTGCTGGAATTTCACCACCTACTATGAGCTAGGGTGATATAGAGAATAACAGGTTACTGCCTGATCGTTTTGTAATATATCAGGCGAGGCTTAGAATAAAATAACGGCGAGGCTTTGCCGAGCCGTTATTTTATTCGTGCCGAGCCTGATATATTACAAAAAGATCAGGCAGTAACCTGTTTTTCTGTNATATATCAGACGTCTTCAAGATATTCCAATTTCATTGCAATTTCGTCTTTTCAGCTCTGTTAAAAAATAAGACTGAATATTCAGCTATTTATTATTTGGATTGGTGAGAAAGTCAGAGACAGACATACCACTTTGCAATTGAGTGAATAAGACAGTAAGAAATCGGACACATATTTGTCAATACCTGGCCTACATCTATGGCCGAAAATCAATTCCTATGTTCAGCCGTTTTTAATCCTACAGTCAAAAAGAGACACCACCAAACACCCTCTATCAGTTCGAATCATAACGTATTGAGGCTCTTGCATTAACCTAAATCGCCAACTCTATATTATGTAGTGTTCATAGTATGCTTTGGTTAGCCTGATTTGTTTACTTATATAAATTAACCAATTCTGGTTTTACACTTGTGATGTATTAAAATATGAAATAAGTTTGCTATGATAGGATAAAAATAGAATGGCACTGATCGAGCAACTTTGGTAAATTACTGAGCTATTGTTAGATAGGAAAATACTAAAGGTGCTGTTTGTATTTCGATAGTCGCGATTTTGAAGACGCAAACCATTTTATATGCAGTTGGCCATGTTAAACTACTAAAGTAAATAGATTTTACGTTAGACCACCAGAACAAACAAAATTACCACATATTTCAAGTATTTACGCACACCATATTCTAGATTATGTACAATATACTTATCTCGAATAAAACGATTCTCTTGTTTTTGCTATATCTTGTTTTGGCAGAAAATAGGTTTGTCTTAATTTAAATATTTCAGCGTAAATTGATCAAATAACATGTTAAAGGATGTTCAAAGTGATCATGTTCAAAAAATGTGAAGAAGAGAAAAAGAAAAGAAAAACATATTTTAATATAAAAGCAAAATGACAACCAAAAGCGCTTACATCGATCGTTATATCGGCTATGTGAATGTATGCGTACTGGTGTGAATAAACGAAATTTAGACTAAACATAATGAGATATATAGATGTATATATATATATACAAGTTTTATAAATAGGTCTCTACAATAAAGGTCATGTGAAAATTAATATCATTAATGAACTTAACCAATCATCTAGGAAGTTGCTTAGCGATTATATGTCCTCAACAAATCGTTACGTAACGTAATTGATGAACGATGTTTAAAAAGACCGGATCCCGGTCATTACAAGCCAACTTGCCAAGTTACATGGGTATTATAGTCAAATCCCAAAGGCTTCATTTAAGGATGATCCACCAATAATATATTTATCAATAATGTTTTCTCAGATTAGGTCTGGTTCTACCGAATGGGGGTGAGTGGGAAACAAGTGGGTACGTGTTCCCCAGCTGTCACCAATGGTTATGTATTTCGTATGCGTTTCATATTAAATTAAAATATGAATTAAGCCTAAATATATGCTAATTGAAGATTTCTTACCTTATTTCTCGTATAATATGCTTTCGAGACGTTAAACACGTACTATTCCACCCCTTTCAATTTGGCGAAATATGAATAGAAATTAAATTTAGAGTATAAACTTCATATAATTAATATGCATAAATGTGTTTGAAACTAGCCGTAATGTTTGATTACATGTTTCGCCTACCTGCACCATATGACTTATAAGCGTTAACTTTAAGCGTTGTTTGCCAAATACAATTTTTACGTAACTTATTCAAGAAGACACACACACCACGAATAACTGGTCATGTAATTGTATTATGTTAATGTATACGACATTCTAAACAGACTGACGACACGGACATCGTGTAACTGTAAGAAACGAACTCCAAACCCTAACTGAACTTCTTAACTGCCAGTTGACATTAAATGGAGCTCGCTTTTTATACCATAATGACAGGCGGTTTTATAATTAAGCCAGGCAAGTTATGCACAAACATATGCCAGTCAATACAAAGGACATTACGATTATAAAGATTGAACTTATAAGTTCAGAAAATAAATAGAAGCTTCATGAATATAAATGTGTGTGACTGCGTAACGCAATCAGATTCCGCACGGTATTGGTGCTTTCAATTTGTTTAAAAGAGCTGCTATCATGGCTGCATCGGTCGCTTGTTTTCTTTCGGAGGATTTACATAAACAATAACTTTCAATCATTTTTGTGTATAACTTAATGCTTTATAATTTAACATGAACGTTCTGAAAATTTCGATTTACTACTAATACATCTTCGCATTTAAAGACGAGGATAGCGTTGAGCCGCACAGATGGTTTCAAGACGTCGTCCGTCCAGACGTTGTTATCCAATATCGTGCGAAAATATTCGGAGAAAAACCTACCCTGTCAAAGTCTGCATCCTGTTTTTATTTTAATTACAACATGCATATAGTAAAATGATATGCATTTGTTGATTTTCAATGTAATCAACCTTGAGCTGAATATGATCCTGTTCCCACCCCAGTGAGAATTTTCAAGGTTATGTTTTTCTTAATCCTCTAGGTAGGTGGCATCACCTGACAAAAGTTTGCAAAATTATGTTGGGGCTTTACAGAGTTATGGGACTTTGAAACGCATACGCTTAATTGTGCCTTTTTACTCTTGTCTATTTACAATACTGCTTCTATTTATTCTTTTATAGCAATATTCTTGTTAAATAAGTGATGCCCTAGCCAATACTATCCAATTAAGACACTGTGAAGGTTACAATATACTAAATAATCGAGTCATGAAGGGCTGTACTCTCTAAAAATCATATTTTTCTCGAAGGCATGTTTTACACTTTAGGCTGTTGTTCTGGTTTTATCATCTGGAGATATTGCTAGGGTAAGCATATGTGTTAACTACTAAATCCCTGAAATTGGATAAAGTTAGAGATTAAAGTAAAAATTGGCACTGAAAAAGGTTACAATCCACTAGAAAACGGCCGAAAAAAAGAAGGTATCTATCTATCTCTGATTACTGCTAACCGCTCTTTCGAGTATTATAGGTGCAAAAACAGTCGATTTTGATTTGAGTCGAATTTTTTTTTGGTTTGTAAATGACAAATCTTTTTTTTACCTAAATCGATTCAGCTAAGAATGCCCGTAATGAAAAAGGTATGGTTATGGGGTCTCTATGTGCAAAATATTGTATTTATTTTCGGTCAAAGATGTCGCTTTTACATTGAAACATATAAGGAAACTATTTAGTATATTGTGACCTGAATGGGAGCTCTACTAAACTTCTATTTTATAGAAGTTACTTCCCTTTGTTTGAGTCCCGCCAGTCTTAGTTTTTTTGTTTTTGGTGAATTTCTACCGATGAAACTTGTTGTTGGAACTGGAACGTGTTGTTGACTTTCAAAAAGTCATGATCAGGTAAGAGGAATTTAGTTCTGAATACGTTATCAGTTTTTGGTAAGTAATTAAAACATTTTATAGTGAAACAAATATTAGGACTGGTATATTACATTACTTGAAAAAAGTTGTTAAGTTTTCATATTTTCAGTATATTCAGTAATAAATTTTACTGGGTACAGGGGTTTTTCTGCCTATTTTGGGGAAAGGAGTCTGACCAAATTGGGAATTTTTTATCGACAAAAAAGTCCATTTTGGGAATTTTTGCTTCGATGAAACGGCTCATTTTGGGAAAACATTATGAATTTATCATGCTTAAATAAGTCAGTGGTTTAACAAATAAAATTGTTTTTATTTGTTATTTTGTCTTCTTTATATATACACATGCAATATTGGGCATGTTCAACGTTTATTCATTTCATATTTGAATGTATTTGATGAAGACTGAACTTTATCTGAGTCGCTAAAGGCTTTATTACGTCGCGGATGAAGGGAAGTCACTCTTTCGATATAAATTATGTTTACTTTTTACGATTTTGAAAAAAAAAATAAAAAAAATAAAA
>VMBQ01002411.1:39325-72207 GCA_007657795.1 Dreissena rostriformis
TACCAGGTAACTACCAGTTAACTATAAATAACGCAAGTAGATTGATCATCATCGTCACGTGGTAAACCCAGGAATGCAAATTGTGCATGCGTAGTGAATTGTATATATTTTATTTATAAAATGATCAATCTACTTGCGTAATTTATAGTGTGTATATCGTTATGTCACCTATTTTCGCGATGTATTTTAGATTTCACATCGCGAAATTTTATTACCGAATATACTGAAAATATGAACTTTTTTCAAGTAATGTAATATACCAGTCGTGATATTTTTATCAATATAAACTAATAATTGTAAAAAAAAATACGGTATTTAAGAACTTTTCTTTTATCGTCATTCGTGGTTGACAGTCCCTTTAAATAGAATGAACAATATGTACATAATTGGTGTTCACCTGAAATTCCTAAATGTCGACCAGTTTCAATGGCTAATTTATGACTTGAACAACGGAATCTAGCAACTGACTTTCGAACATAAAATGGTATATCGATAAACAAATATTTTTCTGTGTTAAACATAGATTTGAACTGTTTGTAGGTATCACATCTTGATGAATTTCCTAGAGTTTCAAGCCAGTTATGTGTTTTACAATCAATCAATCTTTGTTTAAATTACTTTAAGAATATTTCCGCATTCCCTATCTCTTGATTTATCCAAACAAAACCAAATCCATAACGGTACAAAATATTTTTTTACAGATGTCACCCAATTAGTTCTTCCGATTTCGTCATGTCGCTTTAACTTAATATAACAATTTCTAGGATATCGATCCTCTGTCATACTAATCAATGTACACCAATATTAAACGCATTTTAAATTATGTTCTATACTAAGAGGTAATCTACCACATTCTCCTAGTACAATGCTATCATTACAGATTTATTTACACCAAGCAAATATTAAAAATACTCGATTTGGACTTTTTCAAGAGTGTCTGAGAATTCTATTCCATAAATATATCTCGGAGCCATATGTAAGTATAGGTTTGACCATTGAATCAAACAATTTAAAATATTCCGTAAATTAAAAGTGTCCAACGTTTCTTTGGTAGGATTTAATAGCAAAAATAGATTCTCGGGCTTGAGCTGCAAGTTTTTCGTTCGCTTTCCTCCATGATAGTTTAGGCGTAAAAAGAAGACCCATATAATTAAATACAGATGTGACATTTACCGGATTATTTTTAAAGACCCAGTTCGTATGATCTTACCGGACCTCTGTTTCTAAAAAACAATAATTTCCATCTTGTGTTGATTAAGTATCATACCAGTATGGCAGATAAAGGTTTCCAAAACATAAAAGATGTAGCGAAAACAAGGATCACATACATATCCTCACAAAATATACTATTTAAAAAAATAAATAATCTGCCCCCTAAAAATGGATGTTGAAAAGCATGGAACAAACGGACGATATCACCAGCTATTCACCATTCATAACCTGACGCTCAACCCTCTACATCTATGTGCAGACACATCTCCACAGATGCGCACAGTTTATTCGTTCTGTTACGGGTGGAAAGTTGCTTTTTTGTGAAATATGTATTATCAAAGTTACGGGACGCAAGCAAAGATAAACTAAATGTGTTACAAAATGTGTCGAAGAATCAAGTTAGCAGCGATTGAAAAGTCTGATAAACGGATGCCTAGTCAAGTTCAGGGTCAAAGCCGTTTTTGCTATTGTCCGTGAAGCAATTTACCATTAAGCCTTCTGAAGAAATTATACAAGATCTGGGACACGCCATGAAAGTCACGAAGGTTCCGAATTTAGCATTAATGAATCTGTGCATAACGAAGCATTCAAGTTCATAAGGTATTATGTTGAAGAGCATATTGCACTAGGACATACTGTGGAATGGTTAACAATGCTAAATAAAAGATACCTTATCTAAATTATTGAACACCGCCCTTATGTATATATACATCGGTTTCTGCCACCAAATAAACTAGGCAAAACATTCAAAATTATCACTTTTGATTTAAATGTGGCTCAAAAGCGTATTCGTTGTGCGTGCTGGCAATGTTCTGAACACAGTAAGTGGATAACTGACAAATATGCAGACAAACTTGAGGCATGCCAAGTTGATTTTGTACTTAGTGGACGATGCTGTATGTTTACAAGCCATGACGGACTGATAACTGAGGAAGTTCCAGACAATTCTCTTTTTCGTCTCAACAGCAAACAGATAGAGGAATTCTTTTGCGTTGCATGCACATCAAAGAACTGAAGCCTGACATCAAAACCATAATTGTAAGATCACCAGATACAGTTGGCTTAATGCGTCTTAATAAATCGTTTGCACAAATTTGGCCTTTAACCCTTTTTACACCGGAACTGGGAAGATTCATTGACACAGAAAAGATTGTTAAAACAAAGGGAAAGGACTTTTGTTCAGTGTTACCCGCAATTCACTGCTTTACTGGATGTGATACGGTGAGTGCATTTGTGAGAAGGGGGATAGTAGGTTTAGTAAAGCTTCTCAAGAAACATACTGACTTCATGCGTACCTTCGCCAAGTTGGTTGAAAGAGAGGAGGTTAGTGATGACTTGTTAGCAGAAATTGAGAATTTCGTATGTTATATTTAATAAATGCCCATGTTCTCAGATGTCAATAAGATACGGTTTGATACATTCTGCAAGAAAAGGGGAGATTAAAGGGAAAGTTCTTAAATCATGCAACACCATTGATTTGGGTTTGCTTCTTCTATGTAAAACCTGGTTGTAAGTGTACACGCAATTAAGATTATCAACACTTGTGTTATACGCCAATTCAAAAATAAAACCTGAAAAATCTAGTAATTTTACTCCATGGCTATTAAGTGAATTATCTACTGAGGCCCTAATGGAGGCTTTATCTGGGTAGTAGTCAGCGTCCTAATTAACGGTATTAATTCTACCATGTACTAAATTCTGACTACGATGCTGTACGTATTTGAAACTGGAGTAAAACAGCTGTAAACGCAGAACGTTCTATTAAAAGTAAGATGTATTATAGTGACTTCATACTCAAGAAGAAAGCCTGTTGATATAGACAAAAGTGTGTAGAACCTATTTTTGTAATGTTTTATATCCCCTGAGTCTCATGACACATTGTTTGCAAATGGCTCGCGGTGCGTTACTGTGAAATTTAAATGTTACATATTTGAGTGCAAAACGTCTTTTAATCAAATTGTGTAAGATGAACTTATACCCACAATTAATACTTTCAAGGAAAACAACTTATCTCAACGACCCATAAGACACAAAAGAACGTGTATTCTATCATAGCCTACCTCTTATGTTTATAAAATAATATGTCAAGGTCGGCAATATTTGGGAGAAGAAGCCTCGGCAATCTAAGGTCAATGAAGGCGCCCTGATAAGTGCTGCTATTGTCCGTACGGACAAGGGACTGTGCATTTTATTGCTGACGAAAATGGAAAGTCTTTTAAGAACGGGCGACCCTCTGACATGTGGTCGAGACTCAATAAGAAGTCCAGAGCCGACAGCTGCAAATAGACATGTTGCAATGAATTCTCTCCCATTTTCAAGACCTCATTGGAGTGCTTGAAAAACACAATTTTGACAAGACTCCCGAGATAATTGTGACATCATTTAAACGAAAAATTCCATAAAAGCGGAAATTGTCGTCCCTGATTAGCCTGTGCGGACTGCACAGGCTAATCTGGGATGACAATTTACGCACATGCATTTTGCCCAGTTTTCTCAAAACACGACACAATTAGGCATATGGATAAAACCTGTGTACAGATGTCGCACAAGCCTCTGAGAGTAATTGCTACCAAAGGTTCCCGTACTGTACACGGTATAGCTAGCATCTCTCCGGAAACAAAAACTGTTATAGCCTGTAGGAACGTATCCAGTCGTTACATACCACCGTATTTCATTTTCCCTGGCAAGACAACCAAAAAGCTGCAGGGGTTTGACACCAAGTCGTGTAAATATCCAACTTAACCTCTTTACGGGGCGAAGTTTAGTGTCAGCGAATCCGGTTGGACATAGGAATGGATAGCCCATCTTTGCTCTACCAACTACTTTCTTCCAAGTATTGGACCACCAGCTGGCTCCTTACTTTGACGGACATGACTCACACAACAACTTAAGTTTCTCAAGCTAGCTAGTCCAGAAAGCATCATCCTTGGGGAGCTGCCCAGCCGTACCAGCCACTGGACCCAGCCATTTAATAGGTCCGTATTTAAAGCACTAAAAAGCAGTTGTATTGCCAATGCTTACGAATTCATAAAAAAACACGGACGTTTCTCTTGGTAACTCAAGTTATTTTTTTTCCTAATGTAGCGGTTTTAAAAAGGACTTTTTATGCTCCCCCAAAAATTGTTGGGGAAGCATATAGTCGCCGCTTCGTCTGTCCGTGCGAGCGTCTGTGCACAATTTTTGTCCGAGCTATTTCTCAGCAATTAATGACGTAATTCAATTAAACTTTATTGGCAGCTTCACTACCAAGAGATGTGCATATTATCAGCCGGTTCTGGTCGGATGATTTTTCACAGAGTTATGGCCCTTTGAAATTTTCCATTAACTGTACATATAGTGCAATTCTTGTCCGGGCTATTTCTCAACAACTAATGACCGGAATTCAATGAAACTTTATGGGAAGCTTCACTACCAAGCGGAGATGTGCATATTATCAGTGGGTTCTAGTCAGATGATTTTTCACAGAGTTATGACCCTTTGAAATTTTCCATTAACTGTACATAAAGTGCAATTCTTGTCCGGGCTATTTCTCAGCAACTAATGACCGGAATTCAATGAAACTTTATGGGAAGCTTCACTACCAAAAGGAGATGTGCATATTATCAGCCAGTTCTGGTGGGATAATTTTTCACATAGTTATGGCCCTTTGAAATTTTCCATTAACTGTACATATATAGTGCAATTCTTTTCCGGGCTATTTCTCAGCAATTAATGACTGGAATTCAATTAAACTTTATGGGAAGCTTCACTACCAAGAGGAGATGTGCATATTATCAGCCGGTTCTGGTCGGATGATTTTTCACAGAGTTATGGCCCTTTGAAATTTTCCATTGTACATATAGTGCAATTCTTGTCCGAGCTATTTCTCAGCAACTTATTACGGGAATTCAATGAAACTTTATGGGAAGCTTCACTACCAACAGGAGATGTGCATATTATCAGCCGGTTATGGTCGGATGATTTTTCACAGAGTTATGGCCCTTTGAAATTTTCCATTGTACATATAGTGCAATTCTTGTCCGAGCTATTTCTCAGCAACTTATTACGGGAATTCAATGAAACTTTATGGGAAGCTTCACTACCAACAGGAGATGTGCATATTATCAGCCGGTTATGGTCGGATGATTTTTCACAGAGTTATGGCCCTTTGAAATTTTCCATTGTACATATAGTGCAATTCTTGTCCGAGCTATTTCTCAGCAACTTATTACGGGAATTCAATGAAACTTTATGGGAAGCTTCACTACCAACAGGAGATGTGCATATTATCAGCCGGTTATGGTCGGATGATTTTTCACAGAGTTATGGCCCTTTGAAATTTTCCATTGTACATATAGTGCAATTCTTGTCCGAGCTATTTCTCAGCAACTTATTACGGGAATTCAATGAAACTTTATGGGAAGCTTCACTACCAACAGGAGATGTGCATATTATCAGCCGGTTATGGTCGGATGATTTTTCACAGAGTTATGGCCCTTTGAAATTTTCCATTGTACATATAGTGCAATTCTTGTCCGAGCTATTTCTCAGCAACTTATTACGGGAATTCAATGAAACTTTATGGGAAGCTTCACTACCAACAGGAGATGTGCATATTATCAGCCGGTTATGGTCGGATGATTTTTCACAGAGTTATGGCCCTTTGAAATTTTCCATTGTACATATAGTGCAATTCTTGTCCGAGCTATTTCTCAGCAACTTATTACGGGAATTCAATGAAACTTTATGGGAAGCTTCACTACCAACAGGAGATGTGCATATTATCAGCCGGTTATGGTCGGATTATTTTTCACAGATTATGAAATTTTCTATTAACTGTACATATTTTTGTCCAAAGTTATGCCCCTCAAGACGTTTCCTTTTATCTGAATATATAGTGCAATATTGTGACAAAAAAAAACCTTTGGGGAGCATCACCCATCTCCGACGGTTTCGTGTTTTAGTAAGTTGTTGATGACAACGAGACAACATTCACAATGACTTTGTGCAATTGAGAAACACAAGTTCTGTATGTTGACTACTTATTTTTGTTTTATTTGACTCAAATGAAAACCATAAATATATTACATTAAATAAGAGGTCATAATATCTATGATACACATTTGCATGTTCAATGTACACCAAATATACAGTCTAAATAGAAAACACCATACAATGGCAAATACTTAATAATCATATAGTACTGCGGTACACAGTCATGTTCTAATATAAAACATTCAATTTATACATCATTTTCACCAATATTCAAAACACCAGGCTATGAAAACACACTATTCAAAAACAGTAGGTACATGTTTAAAAGCATACATTTAGGGCAAACATGTTGTGTGATAACTGAAACCTTTAAGATTGGATACAATAACAATAAACATGTTTAAATTATTTTTGATATGAACTACACACAAATTCATATTCCCAGTGTTAATCAAACTGGACAGTTTCAACAGCATATAAAATGTGAACTTATATTCTTTAGTCTTGTTAAAGGTGTGCCCTTGTTTTGCTATGTTAGCCATATTTTTTCAAACAATCAGAAACTTGCAACAAAACTGTTCCAGAATAAAGAGTATTTTAAGACCTGTAAAATCTCAGAACATTTTATTTAAAATCAGTTATTTCTTTCTGTAAATGCATGTATTGATTAAGAATGATTTGTTCATGACTTTAGTGGCAGCTGATTTATATTTGTGAACATGCAATGATTTTTTGGAGTAGAAGCCTAATTTGTATTGGTAAGAATGGGTTTGAAAATATGGGTTTGAAAATATAGGTTTGAAAATATGGGTTTGAAAAAATGGGTTTGCAAATATGGGTAAAATATGAGACACACATTAGCTTAAAAACCACAGACAGAGGCAATCTCTGCTAAGATTTTACCGCAAGCTTATGAAAGGGGTCAGATCTCAGTTTACCAAATACACACACACACATTCATATACAAAATATTTGGCACAATGAGGTTGTGTAGAACAATAAGTGCAGTGTCTCCAAAACAAACATGGCTTGAACTTTGTGTGGCATAAAATAACAGTGCATTATTACCAAACAATATAAATTAATCATATAAAATGATCAGAACAGCAATTTACCTTGAATCAATTACACTTAACCCTTTCAGCGCTGAAACCGAATTTTAAAGGCCTTTGCAAACAGTTTGGATCCAGATGAGACGCCACAGAACGTGGTGTCTCATCAGGATCCAAACTGTTTGCTATTCTGATAGTATTCTTTAAAAGAAAATCGAAGAAAATGCTTATTTTAGAAATTCAGCAAACAACATTTTAGCAGACGACAAATTCCCAGCATGCAAAGGGTTAATTGATTCTAGGCATCTGCATTTCGGTACACATAGGATTACGGTTGAAACAACATTTCAGTGTTAAAAATATCAAAGTAAGGATGAATACACATTAATGCCAAATGTGGTATAAGGTTAGAATAATCAAGCTCTTGAAAATTCTCTAATTTTAACAAGGGGCATAACTATGAAAAAGGGGCATAACGTAAGCAATGTTTGATAATTACATTTGCGCATGTAACAACTTCATATCAGAAGAAAGGAAACATATAAGTTTGATTGTTGTATAATAAAAAGTGTACAATAACTTGTTCAGACGAGTTAATGTTGACAGACAGATGGACAGATAGACGTCAATCTTGGTTGCAAGGGGGCAGACATACAGAAATACAGAAACAAACACGCGCTTTGGTCTTGGTGGTAGGTAGCATATTACAATTGCCGCAGGTATAAATCTACAAAACATGTATACAAATACCGAAATACTGTTAAATAAAAAAACTCAGCAGCTTTTGTGATTTGGCAAATATAAAAATACACAACTCTTTCTGAACAACCAAAACAGAATCATGAGATAAAAAATGTAAATAAAACAAAAACGTACATACAATATTTGTATAAAAATGGAAAAAGATTTTGTAAAAATCAACAACACAAATGTTATGAACTTGATTGAATCTTAACAATCTTAGTAAAAAAATGTTATCACCATTCAGTATATCATCTAACAATCAACATGTTACAGAACATTAATTTTGCATTGTGTAGTTATATGTTATAGCAGCATTTCTTATTCATAAAGACCAATCGATGCCCGTTTTCCAATTATGTATAAATACTTTAACACAAAGTACCTATATCAACATGACTCTTACATGTGTTTTTCAGTAACAAAATCTCTTAACAGCATGCGGGTCAAAATATCAGTCTGTCTAATAAAATATTCATAAATCTTCTTCAAAATATAATGCAAACAACACTTAATGCACCAAAATTGCAAATCACAAGTAAATAAATAAAACAAAATAAAACTGCTTTTCAAAAGTATCACATACAACTTTTGCTGCAGACATTAAACATTTAATTCTAGTTATTAGGTATTTGACTATTTGTATACACTTTATGACAGAAAAAGCAATTAAGTCAAATTTGAACCCAGTTTTATCATTAACACCCAGTTCATACAATATATTTGAATTATTTACATTATCAATATTTTTTTACTTAATGTATTTCACTACCTATCTCAGTCCTTTCCAAATACCGTCCGTCCGCGGATTTTTGCGATAATAAATTGGAAAATCCAGAATGATTCTAATATTGCAGGACCTCGTGTCCGGTAATAAAATTATGGCGAAATTTGGAATTCCATAAGCTATTTTCAGACAAATATCAATGCAAACGTTAGATTTTACGGAATTATTAATGAATACTCTGATAATGTAAAATGTTTTTTCATTGGTTTCATTTTTGAATGACGTAAGTGTTTATACGGTATCCGAATATTTTTGCTGCATCGTCACAGCAAATAACATACTACGTCATCACTTTACGAGTACATTCCGCAAAGGAAGAAAATCAAAATTGAAACTAAGTGCGTTTTCACTTTTTGTTCCCGTTTTATCCGATTAATTCGTAAGCAAGCAGGACATAAACAAAGGTCATTGTTACCTTCTCGAGAACTGTCAACATCAACACAGAATAAATGCATGATTACTATTACGTAGTTAATGAAAAAAACTGTTATTTTTATTGATATACACGTGTAGATTGGATACGTTTTATAATTATTATAATTATATTAAAATATTGTTCAAAAATCTCAGTTTTGTCTTTCTTCTACTTTTTACTTTTCTGAAGCCGGAAATGATCAGTCCGGGCCGGCAAAGGCTGCATGATAATAGGACCTACTGGCCGGCAATGAATTATAATTTTGGGAAGGACTGACCTTTCTGATTGAAAATTCTTGCAATAATCATAAATCATTTATGAAATCCACTAACAATACTACCATCAAACAACAAGTTTAAATAGCACAATAGTACGTTAAATGTTTTCATGAATAAAAAAATGTTACTACAATCACTCAACAAAAAAAACAAACAGTAGTCATATAAGTAACCTGATGATCATAAAAATACAAACATGTATTTATTTAACACTTAATACATTGATTGAATTTTCTTATTTTTAAACTTGGTTATATAAAGGTGTACAAGCACATCTTACAGGGAACTAGACCCTTTTATATAACTAGTTCAAAGTCACTTATTAAAACCAGGAACATTGATTAAGTATTGTATAACCTATGAAAAGAATGAGTAGTGATGTATATTCCTACATGAAACGATCCCACCTAGAATAGGGTAGTATTAATGATTTCACACATTTACACTGATCTTGTTAACATCAAAATTCAAGGACCTCACCACTTAAGTAGAGCAATATTGTCATTAATTATATACCTGTTTAATGCTTTTAACAAAATACAGGTTGTATCAATGGTTGAAATAAATCCCGTATTATGCTACTCGCTGTTTCCGATTCCGTATTACCATACTAGCCGGACTACTTTCTTCGATCCATTTAATGACGTCACATTTTAATGACGTTACATTTAATGACGTCACATTTTAGTCATTGTTTTGTCAGTATTGTTAAAGCCAAAAAACCCAATTGATAACTCTTTTCGTTAGTTGTTGTATATAATAAAAGGAATATTACGCTAGTCAAGTGTTCCAAGTGTTTGTATCAGTCTTGTGGCTTGCACTATTTTGTATCACACTCGAGGCTCCCCCTCTCGCGTGATATGTCATCACACAAGCCACTCGACTCATACAAACTCTTGGAACAATTGACTAGCATAATATTCCGTATTGATTTCATGAGATATAACATCGCAAAACCATCATGCAGGATGACACAAAGAATACTGCACTCCAATTCCTAATTCCCTTACATATCAGCCCTATATGATTCCACAGTATAACTGAACTGTGAAAACCTCTTAAGAGATGTGTTCTAGCACTATATAATCCAACTACTTCACTACATTGCACAATAATCTCAGTCATATAAAGGAGCTGCGCTATGGAAAAACTTGGCTTAACCCTTTGCATGCTGGGATATTTGTCGTCTGCTAAAATGTCGTCTGCTGAATTTCTAAAATTAGCATTTTCTTTGATTTTTTTCAAATAATACTATCAGAATAGCAAACAGTTTGGATCCTGATGAGACGCCACGTTCTGTGGCGTCTCATCTGGATCCAAACTGTTTGCAAAAACCTTCAAAATCCGGTTCCAGCGCTCAAAGAGTTAATGCATCAGGGATGATGCTTTTCGCCTAGACTGGATTTTTGCTAAGAAGAGACTTCCTTTAAACGAAAAATTCCATTAAAGCGTTAAGTGTCATCCCTGATAAGCCTTTAAGCATATGCATCAAGCCCCGTTTTTCCAGAGCGTTGCTCATATATAAACACTTGGCTTGGTCCATTGCCACTGTGACTCAGATGAAGCGACCAAGAGCTGTATAAAAGTCCTGCAAACACGCCAACAGTTGTGAGAACTTGGGCCGTTCCTCCACCTTCACGGACCAGCTGGTAGCCATCACAGTGTACCTGAAATACCAAAATTTAGTAACTCTTTATTAACCCTTTCCAGTCATGATTGTGATTTTTGATGAATAGAAGTTAACCCTTTGCATGCTGGGTGTCGTCTGCTAAAATGTTGTCTGCTGAATTTCTAAAATTAGCATTTTCTTTGATTTTTTTTCAAAGAATACTATCAGAATAGCAAACAGTTTGGATCCTGATGAGACGCCACGTTCTGTGGCGTCTCATCTGGATCCAAACTGTTTGCAAAGGCCTTCAAAATCCGGTTCCAGCGCTCAAAGGGTTAATGCATCAGGGATGATGCTTTTCGCCTAGACTGGATTTTTGCTAAGAAGAGACTTCTTTTAAACGAAAAATTCCATAAAAGCGTTAAGTGTCATCCCTGATAAGCCTTCGCGGACTGCACAGGCTAATCTGGGATGACACTTTACGCATATGCATCAAGCCCCGTTTTTCCAGAGCGTTGCTCATATATAAACACTTGGCTTGGTCCATTGCCACTGTGACTCAGATGAAGCGACCAAGAGCTGTATAGAAGTCCTGCAAACACGCCAACAGTTGAGAGAACTTGGGCCGTTCCTCCACCTTCACGGACCAGCTGGTAGCCATCACAGTGTACCTGAAATACCAAAATTTAGTAACTCTTTATTAACCCTTTCCAGTCATGATTGTGATTTTTGATGAATAGAAGTAAACCCTTTGCATGCTGGGTAATTTGTCGTCTGCTAAAATGTTGTCTGCTGAATTTCTAAAATTAGCATTTTCTTTTGATTTTTTTCAAAGAATACTATCAGAATAGCAAACAATTTGGATTCTGATGAGACGCCACGTTGTGTGGCGTCTCATCTGGATCCAAACTGTTTGCAAAAACCTCCAAAATCCGGTTCCAGCGCTCAAAGGGTTAATCCTTTTACTGATCAGTAGCAAAATCATAGTTTGCACACAATTACTGTTTGTCCAAGTTGATTTGTCCAAGGATTCAAATATAATTTATTGATCATCATGCAACTCTGTGCTATTATTTACTGCTGAAGTATAACTTATCAAAAAGCTCTTACAACAGTCTACTATTCTATAATTGGTCAATAGGTGGGAAGAAGTTTTAGACTATGCGTGGTAGAACCCAGATCCACGTACACTATTTATTCTAAGTTTAACCATATCCTCTTATTTCGCCACAAATATCATTTGTTGTTATTCTGATTTTTTGGATTACCAGATTTTACCCCATTATTAAACACCCTAATTTTTCAGACAGGTGCGTTTATCAGGATGTCTCTAAATTTTCAGACACTGACTTTTGAGAATAATTTTGTGTACCTAAATTTTCAGACACATTTTTTTTTAATTATTTATTAGTGTACCAAAATGCAGTTACTGTATGTACAGCCCTACTTACAACTCGTCCGGGCAATTAGGTGGCTGGGCCAGCCGGTACCCCTCGTGCAGGTAGGCAGACATCTCGAATGGGTCGATGTCGGGATACGGCTGATGGGCGAGCGTCACCAGCTCCCACAACACCACACCAAATGACCACTAAAACAATGTGGTGGATAATCATATTTGGGGTTAAGAGTCAAATTATTGTCTCTGAATATAAAAATGTACAGCTGATACAACATATAAATGGTAAATCGTTTAATTTGTTTAATTTTTTCCTGAAAAGGAGTTATCATCAAAAGGAATGATAAATATTGTTCATGATATTCAAGAAATTGTGAATATTGTGCTTAATTTTCAATAAATTATTTCAATTGTTAGTGTTATTCAAGGAATAATGAATATTATTCCAAATATTCAAGGAATGATGAACATTGATTGTGTTATTCAAGGAATGATGACTATCATTTTTGATATTCAAGGAATAATAATTACATGTATTCTTTGCAATATTCAAGGAATTATTAGTATAGTTAATGATATTCAAGGAATTACTAATATTGTTTGTGACATCCAAGGGAGGATAAATATTATACATTAACCCTTATGCAGTTTTAACAAAGCTTGCTAAAGGGACATAATCCAGGTAGGTTGACAGTAATAGTTGCAAAGTAAAGTTGATAACCAATCTGAACTGTTTAAACACATAAAGAATGAGAAAAATACCAATGCATGACCTTTTCATTCTTTGAATACAACATGAAATAGCTATTTTCCATTTTGAAAGACAATGTCTACCATCTTGAAAAACTTTTTTACAATTATTTATTCGTATACAAAAAAAAAGTACAATTACTAGTTAAAACACAAATAAGAAGTAACGAAGATGTGTAATAAACCCTTTTCCACTCAGAAGCAAGTGAAAATGGCTATATGCCACCAGCATAAAACCAGAACAGCCTGTGGGTAACTAGTAGGCTGTTCAGGTTTTATGCTGTTTGCTGCTCATCAGTATCTTAGAGCTGGAATTGAAGCCTTTAACACTTAAATCTAGAAATAAAGGTCTAAATTTAATTTGATTTTCTAATGGACTTCAACTGCATCAAAGTGTGTATCTGAGTGGTAATTGGTTAATCTAGCAATCTGCATCAACATTAAGCACTTGAGTGAAAGAAATTTACCACATCACTGGCTGATGAAAATCTATGCTCGTTAATGGCTTCCAACGCAAGCCACTTCACTGGACGGTTCTCATTGTCTCCCAGACAGTTGTAATCATTGGGGAACAGATCTCGTGACAATGAATTATCTGTGAGCTTCACTATTAAATCACTCTCCACACTGAAAAAAGGTGACACATTCTTGTCACATGGTTGAAATATTGCGAAATCTTTACACATGGTTTAAATATTGCACAATATTGGCACATGGTGGAAAGATTGCGCAATACTTGACACATGGTTGAAATATTGCGCAATCGTGATGCATTGTTGAAATATTGCGCAATTTTGATACATGGTTGAATTATTGCATATCTTGACACATGATTAAAATATTGTGCAATCTTGGTACATGGTTGAAATATTGCGCAATATTGGCACATGGTTGAAATATTGCGCAATCTTGACACATGGTTAAAATATTGTACAATCTTGGCACATGGTTGAAATATTGCGCTATCGTGATGCATGGTTGAAACATTGCACAATCTTGAAACATGGTTAAAATATTGCACAATCTTGACTTATCATTGCAGAGGTGTAGAACTGTTAGGATTTCTTAGACAATAATTTTGGCATGCTGATTATTAAATTAGGAAGGTAATATACAACAAATTATAATGGAAGCATTTTGTTTTATAACTCAGAACATAAGCCATATGTTTGATGTAGCAAAACAAGGATTAGATTATGAATTTAAAAAATGATGTGTTCCTTTTTAAACACACCATGTTGGTTAAATGATTTTTTTTAACAGTTAATAAATGGAATTGTTTTTGCGGGTTTAAATATTCACTTTTCAAGTAGAATTACTATTTGGCTAATATAAAATAGCCAATAAGTATTGAACTATGCTAAATTATTTTTAAATGCTGCATATATTACAGTTTTGAATAAAATGCAATAAAGAACAAGACTATTGCCAAGCAATTATGTCCCCTACCGGCTCAACCATTGTCAGATTTATTTTTTTATTTTTTTTTATATATTTGTTGCCATAGAAACCAGATTTTTTGACGTAGGAACAAAATGAAAAGACATGCATAATGTCCATATTGCCATCTATCCATGTTTCAAGTTTCATGAAAAAATATGAAGAACTTTTAAAGTTATCGCAGGATCCAGAAAATTGTTACAGACTGACTGACAGATGCTCTAGAGCGCAAACCATAAGTCCCCTCCGGTGAGGTAAGGTTTACACAATGTACATGTACTTACACACAATTTCTAGCTGCAATATCTTTATGTACAATCTTCTTCCGATGTAGGAACTGTATACCTCGTATGATTTGAATGGCCATGTAGACTATTTGTTGAGTTGATAATGACTGGAAATATAGTAAAACGTCTGATTCAGTATTTTGTAATTCTTTAAGAATTTTATTATTAAAGAGAAACTGAATTTGGTATAATTGAGTTAAAACGTGAATATAAGTTTCTTGTTTCCATCTACAAACTATTTATAGAACGAACACATGTACCTATATACACATCTTGGCACTGATCAGACGGGATGGGCTGATGAGAAACAGTGCAAATAGGAGTGATCATTATGGGGAGCTGAATCTACCCAGTCATTTGTCATAATACTGCCAATTTACATATTGTTTTTATTTTATTTTATGTAAATACAACATATTTAACAGCATATTGCCATATCAAACGTTTGTTTGAAAACTGTGTTACATATAATACATAGGTTAAACCATTTATTCATGAAGAGGACTTGAATGGCAGTTAAAGTTACCAAGACCCATATTCACAAAACAATTCTTACACTTAAGTCTAGGAATAAAGAACATTACTTGAATTGGATTTTTCAGGATTTCCTTTAGTTGTAAACCTAACTTGGAATGAACCACCTCCATCTACATCATTCTTCATGTAGAACATTTTCTTAACCCTTTGCATGCTGTGAAATTTGTCGTCTGCTAAAATGTTGTCTGCTAAATTTCTAAAATTAGCATTTTCTACAAAAAAAAAATCAAAGAATACTATCAAAATAGCAAACAATTTGGATCCTGATGAGACGCCACGTTCTGTGGCGTCTCATCTGGATCCAAACTGTTTGGAAAGGCCTTCAAAATCCGGTTCCAGCGCTCAAAGGGTTAATGACATAATCATAAATGGTAGCCCGTATATATTCAAACGCTTGACATAAATATCTTGGTTGTTAGTCTATCCTTTTATTCTTAAGTCTAAGAAATGGTTGGTGAATACAAGCCCAATTTTGTACCTTAACTGTTCAAGTTATTTTTTTCTAAAAAATATATCAATTATATAAAGATAACAAGATCTGTGTTTGTGAAACACAATGCCCCCTACTGCGCTTTGTGCCACACAGCAGCTATTTCAGAGAAAAAATAAACAGACAGACGGACGGACGGACGGACGGACGGACGGACGGACGGACGGACGGACGGACGGACGGACGGACAGACAGACAGACAGACAGACAGACAGACGGACAGACAGACAGGCCAACAATATACCCTCGATCTGGGGGCATAATAAAAATGTATATTGAATACTCTAATTTGGGGAATGGTATCACCAAGCCACTCACATAATGTGAATTGCAATCAGAAACCCTGCATTTCTGCAGGAACTTTTTCAGATTGCCCTCGGTGGAGTACGGGTATATGACGTAGGGGGGCGTCGACCCCTCCAGACACGCCCCTATGACCGGGTGAATGTTGGGGTGAGGTAGGGACTTCATCATGCAGCTCTCCACCAGGAACAGGTGAACCTGGTCACTGCGTGCATGCTCTGAAATAAAATAAGTTTTGAAATCAAATGAGATATCATTGGTACCAATGTTCTGAGTTTCTTGATTAACTTTCATGAAGAGTGGGCCATAAATATGGCCTTTGGAGTGTTCACAATTTGTTCATGGGGACAAACGTTCTGGAAAAAAGGTTCTGACCAAGTTATCTTCATGAAGATTTGGAAATAAATGTGGACCCTCTAGAGTATTTTGAAGGCAAATGTTGACAACCGACAACAGGCAAAGAACAACAAAAAAAATGCAATCAATTACAAAAATTGCTTCTTCCCAGCTAGGTATCCACGGATACCACCTACCAGTAACAGTTTTCAAGTATATTTCCTGGTCAGCAATATCACTGCTCTCTTCACTGAGTAGAGTCCCACAGTAAACCTTGCCAAATGTACCTGAAACAAACATTTCAGACATACATGAATATATAGAGATAAATCTCAATTACAATTCCAAATCAAAGAGATAAGACTTTGTGTGGAAGTTTTACCAAACCATAACTTTCAAGATTCAATTGCATTTATTTCCACATACTCCTCTTCATACAAAACCACTGGAAGTACTAGTTAACATATCCCAGTCCATTGTTCCAGCAGATTTCCCTATAGGATGACAATTATATCCCCAACCTCACAACTTATCCAAATGCAATTTAAAACAGTTTCCACATATCCCAATTCAATCCCATTAATTTCCCACACATATACAATCCAATCCCAATTATGTCCCACATTATGCAATCCAATACCAATCTGTTCCATCCATGTTATACCTACCCATCTTCCATTATGATCCCATAGATGGATATTGTAGCTCAGATACATAAGTCAATCCATTCCTAATTATTTCAAGCTACACAACACATCCAATTTTATCCTAATCTGTAACACACATATCTCAATTAAATTACAACTATTTCCACAAATCCAAATCTAATCCCAATTCTGCGCACACAATCCTTTCCAATCCCAATCATCTACCATCCACTCACCTTCCATGATGACCTCAGAGAGAGATATTCTGGCCCGGTCAATGGCTATTTCCTGCAAGGTGCTGTAGGGGTCGATAGGATACACTGGCTGCTGGCGTAACTCAGGGATTGGGGATACACCCCGAGGGTAACTCCGAACTGAAATCACCGAATCTAGGAAAGATATTCATCCTGTTCTGAACGAGCTCACTTATAAAATTTACGTTCAAACAAGAACATAAAGGACTCAAATTATATTTGTTGTTGTTTTACTTATTTACTAATGTTTTATAATACAATCAAGTTGATTTCCTCTTTTTAATTTTTATATGATTAAATTAGAAATTCTTTGCATATGTAATTTAAGTTCCCATTTAAATATCTATAGACTTCAGCAATGTAAGCTATGATATTTATCTTTTGCAAAATTAAGCACATAAAGAAGTCACAATATTAAGACAGACAAACCATATATATTCTCACAATGAAATTATCAAAAAAAAGCACAAGCCCCAGGGGTGTGATTGAGGCCAAGTCAGAGGGGAGGAAAATTCTGTCGACTGATTTTGATAACGCGAATCGCGTGCATAACGCAATGACAAACCTTAAAACAAATATTTACATTAACAATTCATAAACATATTTAACATACTGAGGATGCAAAGTAAACAGTATTTATTGTGATCAAAAACAGCAGTTTTTCAATTTATTGGATTACAGTAAATGAACTTATTAAATATCACATGGGGGAAACATTAACAAATATAAACAAACACACTTGAGAATTCTTGTTGTGTAAATGGTGTTTTAAACTGAGTTAAATTAATATATTTAATGTGTTTACCTTTCAATATCTTACATTTCACATCTTCAGGTCAATGCTATTTCAGTTAACTGCAGCGTGACAAACATAACAAGAAACCATCGGAGACGGGTGATGCTCCCCAAATTTTTTTTTTATCACAATATTACACTATATATTCAGATAAAAGGAAATGTCTTGAGGGGCATAACTTTGGACAAAATAATTTGATGGATGGTTTAGCAACTTAAAAATTTCAAAGGGCCGTAACTCTCTAAATCAATCATCTAACCAGAACCCACTAATAACATGCGCATCTCCTCAAGGAAGTTAAGCTTGCCATAAAGCTTCATTGAATTCCAGTCAGTAGTTGGGGAAAAATAGCCCGGACAAGAATTGCACTATATGTACAGTTTATAAAAAATTTCAAAGGGCCATAACTCTGTGAACAAGAGCACCGCATAGTGGATGCCAACGCTCAGCTGTGGGTGCTTGGATTTTGTTTTTTTGACCTTTGACCTTGAAGGTCATCATTGACCTTGACCTTTTCACCACTCCAAATGTGCAGGTCGATGAGATACACATGAAAAACAATTTTTTNGAAAGTGTCATCTCTGATTAGCCTGTGCAGACTGAACAGGCTTATCTGGGACAACACTTCATTCACATACAACCCCATTTCCATTTTGCTTATCTAATTATTTTGTCACGCTCTGGTGCTACTAAGTATGACCACCATCGCTAAATTTCTTCCTATAGACACATCATATTGTTATTGTTAGGTGGCTTCTGTCTGAAAAACAATTGATTGCGTTTATATTTATGGCCCATATTGTTACTAATATCCTGTATATTTTACCAACCAAGGTTTTGCTAAGCATGCGCAAATTTGTGTACGTAAAATGTTATTTAAAAACAGACAAATGTACTTTTTAATATTCACAGAAATTTACTTTCACTTTTGCTCAATTTAAAGAAGACAGTTTGGAAATGTTAAATTTGACCTAAATTTAAATTCACCTGTCGATTGGTCGTTATAATTAAATACAAACAATGCCTGATGCGCACTCATCTGATTATGTGTAGACGCATGTTACCTTCGTACTGATTTGATGTTAATTACATTAAATAAACAAGATGTGTTTGTGAAACACTATGTCCCCTTTTGAGTGATTTTGACCCATATATTTGACCTTTGACCTTGAAGGATGACCTTGACCTTTCACCACTCAAAATGTGCAGGTCCATGAGATACACATGCATGCCAAATATCAAGTTGCTATCTTCAATATTGCAAAAGTTATGGCCAATGTTAAAGTTTTCATACAACGACGACGACGACGAGGAAGGACGAGAGGGCTATGACAATACCTCAGGTTTTCTTCAAAAACAGCTGAGCTAAAAATCATCTGACCATAACCGGCTGATAATATGCACATCTCCTGTTGATAGTGAAGCTACCCATAAAGTTTCATTGAATTCCCGTAATAAGTTGCTGAGAAATAGCTTGGACAAGAATTGCACTGTATGTACAATTGGAAATTTCAAAGGGCCATAACTCTGTGAACAATCATCCGAGCATAACCGGCTGATTATATGCACATCTCCTGTTGGTAGTGAAGCTTCCCATAAAGTTTCATTGAATTCCCGTAATAAGTTGCTGTGAAATAGCTCAAACAAGAATTGCACTATATGTACAATGGAAAATTTCAAAGGGCCATAACTCTGTGAAAAATCATCCGACCAGAACCGACTGATAATTACACATCTCCTCTTGGTAGTGAAGCTTCCCATAAAGTTTCATTGAATTCCGGTCATTAGTTGCTGAGAAACGATACTCTTCTAAATGGTTTTACTTTCCAAGTAGACTGAACTCCATTGAATTTGCAAACACTGGTTTCCGTCACTGTGCACATTTGTAAACAAAATATGTGTTGCTTGTATCTAAAACGTAGTCTTTATCGTTGACAAACATATTTCATTATTCCACTCTAACTTTATTATGTCAGTCGTTTATTCGATTGCTTTTTGTCATTTCGATAATGTTAATTTTCGCTTCACTACGGCGCCATTTGCAAACAAATCAGCACAGAAATACCAAGCACATTTTCAAAGACCGATTTTAATTGGAAGATTGGGAAACAACAACCAATGACATCGCTCGTTTCAAAAATGTTTAGGCAGAATCTACCAGTGTAATATGCGGAGAGATTACAAGGGCTGCGGATATTTTGGGCGGCTTATAAAATACGTCCGTGGAATCGGTAGTACCCCCCTCTCCCCCAACATTTTTTGTACGAATTCACGCGAATCTCAGAAATGACCTCCGGGACAACCCGATCCGCGGAAATCCGCGAATCCGTGGAAAAATCACACCCCTGAGCCCGCACGCCCTTCATTTGTGAATTTTGTGCAGGACTGGTTCAGATTCTTGGTTTCATATAGGTGGCATTGTAAGATTTTCTTGGTGTCGAGTGATTGTTTTATTAAGAATTCAAGGTTTTACCGCTTATTCCAATGACTACACTTATATGGTTATACAACACTTTTCAGCCTAAACTGGATTTTTGCTAAGAAGAGACTTACTTAAAACAAAAAATACCAGAAAACCCGAAAAAGTTGTCACTTATTAGCACTGTGCAGACTGTACAGGTTTATCTGGGATGACACTTTATGAAATATGCATCGAGCTGAGTTTTCCCAGAGATAGGCCTTAATTCTCCACAAGATGCAGTAGGGCAACATGATGCAGCCAAGAGTTCCACTTACGAGATCCACCAATACTCCTGTTGGGGGTTTCTGACCGCGTTTCCGAACCCCGCAGAAACGACTTGGTTTGTTGAGTCAGAGCCTGTGAGCTGCTTGTGTCACTGGAAAATGGAAAAATAAAATAATTTTCTAGCATAGCAATTGCAATTGAGGTTTATATTTATACAATCTCCACATAGTAGCCAAGTGGTATCAAAATGTTTGGTCAAAATAGCAGAGCAATATACCCCCTCCTGGGTCTTAATGAAACCTCGAGTCAACCTTACAGGATACCTAAACCAATGTATCAGGTCTTCTAAGTTAAACGCTTGTAATAAAGGTTACGAAGCATCATCTATTCAGTTACCATCGAGTATTTTCAAAATGCGTTTAAAAAGATTTCGACACTTTTTTGTGTAAACAAGTCAAGGGCGGAAGCAGGTAGGGAGGGGGGGGGGTACAAAAAATCGAGCCTTTTTTGTTTTGTTCCAGCATATCTTGCCATAATTGTAATACCTCCTTTGCCCTTCAGCTTTGAATTTTGAGAATAATATAAGTTCATAACAGGGATCATTTTATTTAGAAAGCCAATCGGTCCTGAGGTCGGTTATTTGCACACCTGTTCTTTTTTCTCAAAATTATATATCCGAAAATGGTGCATATCTAAAAATGTGTATTTCAAACATTAACAATGACCTTGGAATGTTAACATCTCAATCATCCATATCGTTCATTAAATATGGTTATTATCTGTTTGTACTACACACAAATCAACAATGTCCATTATGTATCCAAATTATGATTTAATTTTTTTCATAGTTCATTTAAACTAGTTCATTTAAACAATGAAGTACCTTTACATTAAAAATCAATTTATTTTCAATCTGTATGTCTGTTTTATGAGTTTTAGCGTAATAAAGTTTAAATATAATGTTCAAACAATTAGCAAGGCGTTGATAATTTGAAGAAGCAGTAATAAATGTTTAAACTGTTTTATTGTGAACCGTATTATTACCTCACCTTTAACCTATTTGTTTTGTTTTATGCTAATACAAAATTGACAGAAGATTCACAATCTCAATGGAATGAAAAAAGTCAGAGAAATTTCCTAATTCGTGTTTGGACCAATCAATGATGTTAAAAGGTTTATGTTCATATTGTTTTGCAATTAGTAAAACAAAAAGAGTTCAAAAACTGTAAAGTATACCACAGCTCTAATTAAGTCGTGTTCTGAGAAAACTGGGCAAAATGCTTATGCGTAAATTGTTGTCCCAGATTAGCCTTTGCAGTCCGCACAGGCTAATCAGGGACGTCAATTTCCGCTTTTATGGAATTTTCGTTTAAATGATGTCTCTTCTTAGCGAAAATCCAGTTTAGGATTTAGGATTGCAGACTGCACAGGCAAATCTGGGATGACACTTTACGCACAAGCATTATGCCCAGTTTTCTTAGAACACGACACAATTGTAAAGAGGTCTTCAAAATTTCTAATACCATGGGTAGGGACACCCATCCCAAGCCCACCAAGAATGGGCCTGACATCCCATCACAATTTCCGAGGAGAAAACCTGCTGATAAATCCATATATGAGCCTCGCTCTGGGAAAACTGGGCTTAATGCATGTGCGTGAAGTGGTGTCCCGGAATAGCCTGTGTAGTCCACACAAGCTAATCAGGGACAACACTTTCCTCCTTAACTGAATTTGTGTTTAGAACTGTCATCCCTGAATAGCCTGTGTGGACTGCACAGGCTAATCTGGGACGACACTTTACCCACATGCATTCAGCCCAGTATTCCCAGAATGAGGCTCATAATCATGAATTGCCTCTAACATACTATTGTTCTTGTTGCTATTTCCCCAAAATAAAGAATCTGAATTGACAAACCAGTTGTGATGAGCCCATCAAATTCTATACATTTTCTCAACAGCCTAAGTTCAAAACCTTCAGTAAAGTATATACATGTAATTCCTTAATGAAGCATCCATTGCTGAATTTTAATAGCTGTTATTATCAATTATTTAATAATCACCTGATTCTCTCTGCATATGCCCGATTGGTTGATTTTTGAGAGTTCAGGTAGTACACGGCAACAGCCAGCGCAATGAAGATGATCAGCGCGCAGGCACATCCCACAGCGATGTAGAACACATGTGTAGACTTGCCACTGTCATCTGTCGAACTGTCCAGTGGCTTCAGGTCTGCAGAAATATTGAACTTCCTTCTGAGAAAACTGAGCTAAATGCATGTGCTAAAGTGTACGCCCAGATTAGCCTGTGCAGTCCGCACAGGCTAATCAGGGACAACACTTTCCCGCTTGGTATTTTTCTTTTAAAGAAAGTGTCTTCTTAGAAAAAATCCAATTTAGGCAGTAGTAAAAATTAAGTTGAATTTTGGAGCTGTGTACCATTACTTACTGCATATTTACTTAGCTCTTTGAGCGCTGGAACCAAATTGTAAAGGCCTTTGCAAACAGTTTGGATCCAGATTAGACGCCAAAGAACGTGGCGTCTCATCAGGATCCAAACTGTTTGCTATTCTGATAGTTTTCTTCGAAACAAAATCCAAGAAAATGCTAATTTTAGAAATTCAGCAGACTTCATTTTAGCAGACAACAAATTTCCCAGCATGCAAAGGGTTAGCTCTTATGTGATGAACATGCTTGCAAACAAAAAATACATTGGCCGAAGGTCTTATTTTGTTACAATAGCAGAAAGCCATAAATGGTACATTGAAAGTTACCAAGAAACAGTCCATTTGAATCACTTAAGGTCTGGTCCAAATCTGGTCAAGGTAAAAGTGCGGTTTGGTAAAATGGTAGAATAGGGAATGGTCACTTAAGCAAGAACTGTGTAAGCACAGAAGAGTTGGTCTTAATGCTGACAAAACAGAACAAAACAATTGTGCAAACTTGTCACATAATATGCCAGTTTTAAGGTCTGGATAACATTGATCTGTGAAGGAAGTTTCAATTTGTGGTAGAAATGTTGACACAGAAAATAATGGAAACAGATTATTATGTGTAGCATTTATCTTTGCCTATGTACATGTTCACAGACACTCAGACAGCCTAAATTAGTTACAATTTTGCAATGTCTGACGTTCAGAATTAAAAGGCCTTAATGCAGAAGATCAGACGGGTTATCCTACTTGGCAAAGATTTTGTGCCCACAAACGTTGTGAGCAAATTTTATGAGGATAAAATTAAAGCTAAAGTTTGAGTTAAAAGGCAGACAAGGTTAATTTTGCAAATGTGTTAATAAATGAAGGTTTATTATTCAGAAGTGCTCAAGGTGATCTGGCTGGTTATCGAAATCGGTTGAGATTATATGCTTCAAACGTCATCACCCAGTTGGATGATGATATGATTAAAACTATTTCAGTAAGAGAGCCTACAAGGTCAACATGGCCAATTTGGACAATTCAAAGACTTTAATTCAGAGGTACCTAAGAGAATCTGGCTTGTTATTGTATTTGGCAGAGATATCATGCCTACAAACATTATCACAAAGTTTCATGATGATCTGATTTAAACATTTTGAAATAGTGTGCAGACAACTTTGTCCTGGACTCGGTCGTACCGCCCGCCGCAGGTGTACCCACAGTACATCTCTTTTTTTTTAATCAGCTAAACCTGTGACAGACAGAAAGACAGACAGATGGACATACAGGACCATCAATACAAGACTTTCAATATGTGCATATAAAATCAAGAAGCTAAGATGCTAGCATGAAAAAATAAACAATTCCAAAAGGTTTGCAATAAATATCTGCTTAGCCTGCTAAATAATCTTTTCTTAACATAATGAAAGTTAAAAAAACGTTTACTTATTCAACGGCTGCAAATGTTATCCCTATATTTTAAATGAAACCTCCAAAAGACACTAACTGTGCAGATTCAGGTCCCTATGAAGGTTGAGGTCTTGGGACACGTTGGTAGCTTGAACTTTGTGCACTGAAGGTGTTGACAGCTCCTTGAACAGGTAAGTGTCCACTGAAACGATAGAAGTAAGAAATGTTTAGCTTTGCAATTTGTTTTAAAATAGGCATGAATAACTTATATAACAGGTAAGGCATTATATGACAATAGACTTGGAAAGCACACGAAGGTTCAAGATCAAACCTAGGCTATTGTGGGTTAGATTTTAGGCAACGTTTGGAAATTGTATGCTTGGAGAGGTATATAGGAGCAAGTCTGCTGACAGCAAGTCTGCCTGTCTGTCTGTTGGTTTTCATGGTTTTTCGTTCTCAACTCAGAAACTCAGCATGATATTTTGAAAAAGTTGTTGATGCAATTGTGGTATTTCATAAAAGTTCATACAGGCAACGTTAGATTTTGGAAAGTATGCAATCAAGTTGACAATTATTGTCCAAAAATAATAATCTGCTACTATTGCGCCTTAAAATTACTAGAAGTGGTTTTGAACTCTTTCAGTGCCTTTGCAAACAGTTTGAAACCAGATGAGACGCCACAGACCGTGGCGTCTCATCAGGATCCAAACTGTTTCCTATTTTGATAGAATTCTTTGGAAAAAAAATCAATGAAAATGCTAATTTTAGAAATTCAGCAGACGACATTTTAGCAGACGACAAATTTCCAAGCATGCAAAGGGTTATACCCTGCTAAGTTTGAAGTCATGTTTTAATGCGTGAAAGATGATATACGGATTAATTCACTGTCATGGCTATTTTAATACGTTGATAGGCAATGCATTTTAAAGGAACACTTTATTTGTACTCCTACCTCCCTGAAGTATGACTTAATATTGTGCCCATGGGTGGTAAGTATCATGGAACAAAACCTTTTTTCATATAATAACAATAACAAACAAATGATAACAAATGACAATATTTATTTTTATTGCAATAAGCAGATGGTGTTTTTTTTATTTATAATTGTTGAGGAAATCCTTCACATTTTAGAGATTTAAGAAGAGAAAATCTTTAAGACAAAAATACAGAATTTGTACACAACTGCTTCATATGATCAATACAAACCATTTCCGAAGACCCTTTTCTTGTGAATAAGAAAGGCAGCCAAAAAAACAATTAAGAGGAATAGGTGGCAGTTTTTGTTTATCCTGCAAGTATAAAAAAATGCCAGAGTGCTTGAAAAACAATAGACAGATCCTAACAACTTCATTATTTGTTATTCTGAAGAACTTCGAAATCTCACTTCTGTTCCAACCCCTCGTTTTATCGAAGGTTGTTTTATCAAAGCTTAATCTTGAAACAATAGCGATTAGCTAAAGCAGATTCCACAAGTGTGTAATTCTAGCATCACCAGAAATAACAGCTGGTGCCATGCATTTATAAACCAATTAGTGTTTTATAGCCTCTAGGCGGTAAACTTACACTACTCCCCACTTTTATAGCTGGTTAGTAGCCTAGAAACAGGTAATGGAATTATAAGAGTTTGACAGTTTTTTTTTGCGGATGATTAGGAACCACTGTATTTATTTTGGCCACAGATTCTTGGTATGCAATCATGCTACTGAACAATTAGTGATACATTTCTTTGTGAGATAACCAGAAAGATGTTGTTTATCCATCATTCAGGCCCTAATATAAATAAGACAAGGCTTGTCACCATAGGATGACATACGCCCGCTTTTTCAACATTTTTCTAAACCTAAACGCAAAGTGTTTTTCCACATTTTTCGAAACCTAAACGCAAAGTGTGACAGAATTTCAGACAGACAGACGGACAGTGCGATCACTATATGCCCACCTTCCGAGGCATAAAAATCAATAAAATTGTTTGCTAAATGATTTTTTTAAACACCTTTGATTTATCAATATGGAGTTCAATGTTTTATATGGACATAAAAACAAAAGAACTGTATACATTGGCAATATTTTTCCAATTAACTAGCTAGATTTAGCTCCCTTTAATGATCTCTGGCTTGTCCATCTGTCCAACCATTCACTAGAAATGTGTGTGTTCTAAACTACAACATAGTTTGTGGATGCAAGTAAGAAACTTTTGATAATGTTGTTTATTTGTATAGGTTTATTTGTACGTTGATAGGCAATGCATTTTAAAGGAACACTTTATTTGTACTCCTACCTCCCTGAAGTATGACTTAATATTGTGCCCATTGGTGGTAAGTATCATGGAACAAAACCTTTTTTCATATAATAACAAACAAATGATATCAAATGACAATATTTATTTTTATTGCAATAAGCAGATGGTGTTTTTCTTAATTAAAATTGTTGAGGAAATCCTTTACATTTTAGAGATTTAAGAAGAGAAAATCTTCAAGACAAAAATACAGAATTTGTACACAACTGCTTCATATGACCAATACAAAACATTTCTGAAGACCCTTTTCTTGTGAATAAGAAAGGCAGCCAAAAAAACAATCAAGACGAATAGGTGGGAGTTTTTGTTTATCCTGCAAGTATAAAAAAATGCCAGAGTGCTTGAAAAACAATAGACAGATCCTAACAACTTCATTAATTGTTATTCTGAAGAACTTCGAAATCTCATTTCTGTTCCAACCCCTCGTTTGTTTTATCGAAGGTTGTTTTATCAAAGCTTAATCTTAAAACAATAGCGATTAGCTAAAGCAGATTCCACAAGTGTGTAATTCTAGCATCACCAGAAATAACAGCTGGTGCCATGCATTTATAAACCAATTAGTGTTTTATAGCCTCTAGGCGGTAAACTTACACTACTCCCCACTTTTATAGCTGGTTAGTAGCCTAAAAACAGGTAATGGAATTATAAGAGTTCGACAGTTTTTTTTTGCGGATAATTTAGAACCACTGTATTTATTTTGGCCACAGATTCTTGGTATGCAATCATGCTACTGAACAATTAGTGATACATTTCTTTGTGAGATAACCAGAAAGATGTTGTTTATCCATCATTCAGGCCCTAATATAAATAAGACAAGGCTTGTCACCATAGGATGACATACGCCCGCTTTTTCAACATTTTTCTAAACCTAAACGCAAAGTGTTTTTCCACATTTTTCGAAACCTAAACGCAAAGTGTGACAGAATTTCAGACAGACAGACGGACAGTCAGATCNTAGAAGTAACATACAGTAATGTTGTACAAAAACTAGATGCTGACAAAGTTAGTTTATTATATCGTCCCGTGCCCGCGAAAATGGCCAAACTCAGTTTTTGCGCGGAAACGGATTATGATATTTTCGCATTGTCTTACAGAGCCTGCGTTCACAGCAAAGATTTCTAAGCTCCTCCCAAATCGGATGATATAGTTATGCCCATGTGATATTTTGGCGAATATTCATTGGTTTGATGAAATTGAGTTCGAAAATTTCCAAACTTCATTGTTAACCACAAGAGGAAGGAAAGATTTTGGAATTTTACGCGTTTTTTTGGAATTAGTCAATATAACATATTTACGCCTGTAAACTACCTTTAACGTATTTTTGCAAAGTTTTACCTACATCAAGACTTTTCAGAAAAATTGTGAAGTTTTTTCTTCCTCCCGATTTTTTTTTTATAAATTGAGTTTGATGACTTTCGCGGGTTAGGGGCGATATGCTTTCATGTGACTTTTCTGGAGAAATATCAGTGATTTAAAATTTGTTATTAACTGTTGTACATAGTGAAAAAACAAGTGATGTGTTTGTGAAACACTATGTCTTCTTTTGAGTGATTTTGACCCATATATTTGACCTTTGACCTTGAAGGATGACCTTGACCTTTCACCACTCAAAATGTGCAGCTCCATGAGATACACATGCATGCCAAATATCAAGTTGCTACCTTCAATATTGAAAATGTTATGGCCAATGTTAAAGTTTGTGCAAACCATTACAAACAAACCAACAAACCAACAAACAAACAAACAGGGCAAAAACAATATGTCCCCCAGTATAGACTGGGGGACATAATAACAGTGAAAATTATAAATAATTTTGCATTAAAATGTATTTCTCTAATGACTATAGTCTTGTGAATAAAAATTGTCAACCTACAGATTGCAATAGTCGTTTTAGATGAATATAAACATGTTCCTCTATGTTGATAGAAATTGCTCTCAAACAAAAATGTTAATACACAAATCTGCTGCATGACTTTCTTAACCCATTTATGCCTAGCGTCTAGAAAAAAGGCCTTGGCAAACAGCATAGACCCAGATGATGCGGCGTCTCATCAGGGTCTGCGCTGTTTGCTTAAAGGAATTTCTGTAAGAAATATTCTAAATATATAAATAAAATACTAGACATCCCTCTTTTTGGAAATCAATCCATCCAATTTAGAAGGATGGGAGATTCCACTAGGCATAAATGGGTTAATTTAAATGGGTAACCAGCAATACAAATCCTGCGGTGACTGTAACATCGTCCCTGGAAACTTCTGCAAATTACATTCTTAGCATCAAATACAAACTATTAATGTCAGGCCCACCATTTCATTTGTTTCCATGACTCATTTAGTCACAAGTCATTAAATACAGCTAAGTCTCTATCTTTCCTGACACATAATTTGTCTTTGGCATTGTCACTCTACTTCTTTGGGCTCTTTAATTTTCCTTTTTGCTCCATTCTGACTCATTGTGCCAGAAGTCTGGGACCAAAAAAAGCAATTGCTGCGAAAATAATTGGACATTATTTGAGCGGAAATAAAAACACCACATTAAATGCTGATCACATCCTGTAAGAATGCATTGTGGGATAAAAGGATGTCATCTTTTTGTTAACAAGATGCAGTCTCATGTGCACCAACATGGATTCAATTATGGCAGTTGCAGAATTGCAACATCTTCCTTCCTCACAGAGGATACACCTGCTTGAAAAATTATCTGTCAAAAATTAATTTTAAAATTATTTTGATTTATAATTGATTTATTACTATTTACCAGGCAATAAACAATGCTTTTAAGTTGTGATGTGCAGGAATATAATCTAGAATCTAGAAGATCACCAGAAAGAACAATATCCCCAATACTTGCATCCCAACAAAAGAGTTGTTCGTTGGCCTGAATAAACAATGATAGTATGGAAATTATTCCATTTCTAAAATGATCAGATTATAATTGTGCCCGCTGTAATCATAAATGCCATACGTCCCTACTTTGGAAGAACAGTCCTGCTGTTGTTATGATTGAAGCACTGTCCTGACATATGACGCTTTTGTCCAGATCCTCGTTCAAAACAAAGCTTGTTCTATAAGTTTACTATAATAGTTGCAATTCATTAGGTAAGTTAAGCAAAAACATTTATTAGAAATTATATTATTATATTTTAAGGGGTATTCATGGGTCATATTCAGGAGGACTTTTGTCTAAAAAAGTGTTTGGTGCAGACTGCAAGCTTTCACAATTTCAATAAATAATTATATTTCAAAACACATGTTACATGAACAGCATAATACCAAATGTCCCTACACTAACTATTTGTATAACAATCACATAAAATATTTTTATTAACAAAGTGATACTGAAATTAACTATTTGTATAACAATCAACATAAAATATTTTTATTAACAAAGTGATACTGAAATTAAAATAAGCTCGAAATGCTATTCAATAATTACACAAACGTTTTTGTACCCTAGTTTGTCATTTCAAGGGTAGTTAACCCATATAACCACAAGTCCACCAATATTTAAACTACTTTCCCTATTATAGCTGTATTAACCCTTTGAGCGCTGGAACCGGATTTTGAAGGCCTTTGCAAACAGTTTGGATCCAGATGAGACGCCACGAACGTGGCGTCTCATCAGGATCCAAACTGTTTGCTATTCTGATAGTATTCTTTGAAAAAAAAATCGAAGAAAATGCTAATTTTAGAAATTTAGCAGACAACATTTTAGCAGACGACAAATTTCCCAGCATGCAAAGGGTTAAACAACAATAGAAACTTTCCATCATACAGCATGATAACTATTTCAGCTAAATAATGGTGATAAGTGGGCATGCGGAAAGCTGTGTGCAAGATTCCTGAAACTAGCAATTATGAAATTTAAATATTTAGTCTGGCCATTCATTTATGCAAATCGGGCATGAATCTTTCCATGTAGTGTCGTCTTACACAGTTAACCCTTTGAGCGCTGGAACCGGATTTTGAAGGTTTTTGCAAACAGTTTGGATCCAGATGAGACGCCACAGAACGTGGCGTCTCATGCAGGATCCAAACTGTTTGCTATTCTGATAGTATTCTTTGAAAAAAATCGAAGAAAATGCTAATTTTAGAAATTCAGCAGACGACATTTTAGCAGACGACAATTAAATTTCCCAGCATGCAAAGGGTTAACTGTGTAAGACAATAAGACAATAAAGGTTAATAGAAATAGGGCCACAACCAGTATATGAGCCTGGTTCTGGGAAAACCGTGCTAACAGGCTAATCAGGGACAAAAATGTACACCTTAAATGGATTTTTACTAATAAGAGACTTCCTATAAACAAAAATTACATAACAGCAGAAAGTGTTGTCTCTGATACTGGCCTGCAGGGCTGCACAGCCTAACCCTTTGAGCGCTGGAACCAGATTTTGAAGGCCTTTGCAAATAGTTTGGATCCAGATGAGACGCCACAGAACGTGGCGTCTCATCAGGATCCAAACTGTTTGCTATTCTGATAGTATTCTTTGAAAAAAAATCGAAGAAAATGCTAATTTTAGAAATTTAGCAGACAACATTTTAGCAGACGACAAATTTCCCAGCATGCAAAGGGTTAATCTGGGATGACATCCAGCGCGAGGCTCATACACTTGTTGTGGCCCAGTTACTATAAATACCGACAGTACAGGCTAATATGGAAGAAACTTTGGGTACAATGTTTTATGCACAGGTTTTTACAAAAACTGACATATAAACTCAATATTGCACTCAGAATGCAGCATTATCAGCCTAGTACACATCCGGCCTGTAAAATAGTTCACAGCAGCCAGTTTTGATTTCCAAACTTAATGTTGGAAGCTTGCCCTGTCTTCAAATAAACCATCAACAAACTGTGGAGATATTTCATTGTTTTTCTTCTTCATTAAACTGGTATATCCTATTTTAGAGTATTATAACATTACCCATACCAAAGGAACTGTGGAGATATTATTGTTTTTCTTCTACATTAAACTGGTGTATCATATTTAAGAGTATAACAACATAACCCATACCAATAAGATTGGGTTACTTGTCACCATTGGGCTGATTTATGCAAATTTGGGCCACAGCAAAGTGGCACCTCATTTGTGATGCCTCCTTTTTTACAACATAAATATCATCTTTACAATAGGATGATTAAGAAGGCTATGATATCATCATGACTAACTTGGTTATACACAACTTAACCCTTTGAGCGCTGGAACCGGATTTTGAAGGCCTTTGCAAACAGTTTGGATCCAGATGAGACGCCACAGAACGTGGCGTCTCATCAGGATCCAAACTGTTTGCTATTCTGATAGTATTCTTTAAAAAAAATCAAAGAAAATGCTAATTTTAGAAATTTAGCAGACGACATTTTAGCAGATGACAAATTTCCCAGCATGCAAAGAGTTAAAGGAACTGATAATATGAGCCACACTCTGCGAAAATCGGGCTTGCATGTGCGTAAAGTGTCGTTCCAGATCAGCCTATTCAGTTTACACAGGTTAATCAGGAACAACACTTTCCTCTTTAAAGGATTTTTTTTATTAAGAAAGTATCTTCCATATGAAAATTCATGCTAGGCGGAAAGTGTTGTCTCTGATTAGCCTGTGCAGACTGCACAAGCTAATCCAGAAGGACAGTTTATGCACATGCATTAACCCTTTGAGCGCTGGAACCGGATTTTGAAGGCCTTTGCAAACAGTTTGGATCCAGATGAGACGCCACAGAACGTGGCGTCTCATCAGGATCCAAACTGTTTGCTATTCTGATAGTATTCTTTGAAAAAAAAT